>JBBPBS010000968.1:1235634-1407378 GCA_037974835.1 Cicer judaicum | reverse complement strand
CATGATGTTGAATTTTTATTTTAGTTGTATTAAACTATTTTTTGATTTATTAATTGTTAATTATTATTATAAGAGATTGTCATTGATAGATGAAGAAAATTAACTATTTTAATAATTTATTGAGACAGTTAATAATAATAATAATAATAATAATAATAATAAATTATATAGAAGTTAAAACCCAATTTTTTATATTTTATAAAAATTATAAATAATTTCATATTTTACAAAAATTAAATTTTATTTTACCAACTAAAATCAAATTTATATAGAATTAATTAAAGATTTAAATATAGTAATTAATTTATGAATTTTTTATTACAAAATTTTAATGAGTTAATGTCTCTCCTTAAAAATTGATATCTAATCCAAAGACTAACTCTATTGTACTAGAGTGGTAAATTTAATAGAGGAGGTTTCAATATTGTATCCCACACTTTAACCTTTCACTCTCCGTCACACATTAAATTCCATTTATATCATTTTGTTACTATTTATAAAATTATTAAAAAAATTTGAACATTTATTTTTTCATCCCCTCTTTCGTAACTCAACAAAATTCTTTTTTACATTTGAAAGTATCAAAATAGTTAAAATAGAAAAGTAAGTATCGTTCAAAAATTTGAAATATTTAAAATGAAGTTTTTTTAGAAATTGTTGAAACTTTTGAAATGAAATTTTTTCCTATTGTTCAAATTTTCGAATTGAAGTTTTTTCAGAAATTGTTGAAATTATTAAAATTTTCGAACATTTTAGAAAATTTCAAAATGAAAGTTTCAAATTTTCGAATATTTAAAAAATTTTGAAATGTAAATTTTTAGATTTTTCAAACTTTCGAGGATTTCGAAATGAAACATTTGCAAAAATTTCAAAACTTTATGATTTTTAGAAACTTTGATGTGAGAGTTTTTAATTCTTGATATAAATTTTCCACTTACATATTTTTATATTTATATAAATTTTTCATTTTTTTAATTAACAAACTTTACATTTCAATGTTTCAAAAGTTTAAAAAAAAAATTGAAAATTTAAATTTTAAAAATTTTGTTTTGATGAAAATTTTTGAAAATCGAGAAAAAAATCTATTTTAAAATTTTAATGTTTTTCTAAAAATTTAAAAATAACTGTTTAGAAAAATATGAAAATTTTTTAGCATAATTTATGTAAATTTTGAACCAAGGAGTGGAAAAATAAATGCTAAATTTTTTTAAATAATAAAAAAAAGATAAAAATGTAATTTAAAATGAGATGAAGTGGAAGTTTAAAGCGTAGGAATATATAGGCTAAACCTGTCTTTTGACTAACCCTTGGCCGCTATTACGTGTCCTGTCATAGAAATATCCACTCTTTCACTCTCCCTCTCTTCTTTCTGTCTTGGGAAACAAGAAAAACGCTCTTTTCTTTCGAGGAATAAGGACCCATTGGATTGCGCGCTCAACAAATCTCAACCCTCCACACTTTCAATCTGACGCTTCTCTCTCTCTCTCTCTCCGCGTACTCAAAACACAACTTTCTCTCTTTCTGTTTTCCTTTCCTCTCTCTCATCAGCGGTTTTTTTTAATCATAAACCCTAGCTAGCCGAAACACTGAAACATACTCTCTCCTCTTATCTCAGCGGGCGCTCTTTTCCCTTTCTCTCTCCGATCTCACTCTTTCCGCTTTATTACTTCCGATTTATTTATCGTCTCTGTTTTCGTTTCAGGTTGATTTTTTACAATTTTTTTTCTCGGTTTATCCGATTTCTCGTTTCATTTTCTTATAATTTTTTTTTAAATAGGACGCGATTGTCGTTCGATTTTCTGCAAGTTACGATGGCTCTTGATTCTATGTAAGAAACAGAATAAATCCGGTTCGATTCCGGTTTTATTCGTGCTTGGTTTTTGTTCTTCTGAAAAAAGAACCGTACGGCAATGCCGGCGGTAGGGATGAGGCGGTCCACTAGGGTTTTCGGAGTGGTTATGAAGGGATCCGACTCGGGTCGGGTTCTCCGGTCGGGTCGAAGGTTATTGCCCGAACAATCAGTCGAGGCAAAGACAAAAAGAGGAAACGAAGGAGAAGATTGGCCGCCTCCACCTAAGAATAATAGTAAAAAAAGTGTCGTTTTGGCAGAAACGTCACCCGATGAAGAGCGGAAAAGAGGTCGTGACAGCGATGGAGTCGATAGACTGTACGGTATTGTGTATAGGAGAAAACGGAGAAGGGCTGTTAGTCCTTCAAGTTTGGTACTTTCTAGAAGGAAAGTTAAGGAAGTTGTTGACTGCAGTGTGTTTTCTGTTGTTGTGACGCCGTGTGCTGGAAAGAGTGGTCGATTTTCGTCTTTGTTGGTTTCGGTCTTGAGGTACATGATGACGGTCACAGTTAAATTACCTGAGCTTTTGGCTTTTTTTCTCTCTGAACCAATTCACGCTGCTTTTGCATCACAGGGTGTTCAGTTTCTGCAGGTATATTGCTGCTTTGCATGCTGTTATCTATTTATGTTTAATATACTGGATTTATTTAATTGATTTTACCTAGTGCGTGTTTGTTTCTACCGTGCCAAAAATTGATTTTGAGACAAATACTAGCGCTTCAAAATAGAATCAATTGTAGATTCAAAAATGAATTCTAATATAGAACCTCAGAAATAACAAAATCAATTGAAAGTTTTCAGAATATCTAAACATTGAATTATTGTTACCGTGTAAGAAATGCTTGAGAGAAAAAATGCATTGTCACTGTTGGTTGTTTTTTTATCTGTTTTTATTTTTATCCATGTTCTTATGCTACATATGTATTTTGACCAACATGCAGGGTTCTCCTCCTGCCAAAATTGGGATCTGCCGCTTTTTTGAGATAACACAGTTCATTCCATTGTTCTCTGTTGACTTTTCTGCTGTTCCAGATTATTTTGAGTATCTGCATTCTGCAATGCTTTTAGATTTTCGCTTTAGGTCATTTTTTGTTGTAAACAGTCCAATAAATGCACATAATGATGATGAGGATAAAACCGATTTCCTAGAATACAAGGACAAACTGCAGATTTCGTGTGATGCCTTTGAAAGAGAACCTTCTGAGAGTGGAACTGTTATCAGTGGTATTGAAATCAATGACAGGTTATCCTTACCTTCATCTGCCAAGGGTGCCAGGGTAACTGGTGGTCGAAATGGACAGTTTAGAGGTATGAACTCTAGAGGCATTCAGAAGAGGAGGAGTTCGCTCAGGAAAAGGAAACCTCAGAGTCCTTTAACAATGACATTACGCCGAAGTAATAGAGCTGTTGTTTCGGAGTTAGTGGGTGGTAGGAAACTTAATATTCGGCTGGCTGGTATAACCTCTAGCAAGAGACATAGAAGTTTGTACCCTGGAAACACTGCTGGAAGCTTGAAAGAAGCAAGTTCTACCGTAGTGGATTCAACACAAACTGTAGCAGATTCTTCTCTCTGTTCTGCAAACATATTGGTTACAGAGTCAGACCGGTGTCACAGGGAAGATGGTGCAATTGTCACTTTAGAGACGTCTGCTTCAAGAGAATGGCTTCTAACTGTAAAGAGAGATGGATTGGTAAAATGCACTTTCAAAGCAGAAAAAGTGATGCGACCTTGCTCTTCAAGCCGGTTCACCCATGCAGTGATGTTTTCATTGGATAATGGTTGGAAACTGGAGTTTGCCAATCGCCAGGACTGGATTCTATTTAAAGACCTTTATAAGCAGTGTTCTGAGCGAAATATACCTGGTCATGTTGCTAGATTTATTCCAGTGCCAGGTGTGCATGAACACAAGGTCTCTTCCTATGCTGAAAAGGATGATGTTCCCTTTCAGAGACCAGCTACATATATATCTGTGCATGGTGATGAGATAACTAGAGCAATGGCAAGGAGAACTGCAAATTATGACATGGATTCTGAAGATGAGGAATGGCTGAGCAAGCTCAATAATGAGTTTCAAGAACAACTTTCAGAGGATAATTTTGAATTAATCATTGATGCTTTTGAGAAGGTTTATTATTGTAATCCAGATGATTCCTTTGATGTAAAATCTGTGGCTAGTAGTTGTCATGATCTCGGCAGCAAAGAAGTTGTAGAAGCTGTATATATCTATTGGATGAGAAAACGGAAGCAAAAACGTTCTTTGCTAATTAGGGTTTTCCAGGTAAATTTTCCGTCGTGTTCTAGTTATATAGTGCTCCTGAAGCGTGTTAATTTATGTTTTATCTATAAAATGTTTTTCTCCCTTCCCAAGTCCCAGGACAAAACTTCTTGGTTGTCTTTCCATGTCAGTGTGAAACTACAGAAGAATTACTGATTTAGGACCCATGGTAGGGTTTTCCAAATATTTCTTCGTCTTGAATATATTGTACTTCTCTTAGCCTTTGTTTTTGCTAATATGGGTTTGAGTCCACTTTAAATATGCATCTTATAGTTCCTTGATTCCTATGTCAGTTCCACTTTTATTCATTCTTGCTTGTTGGCAAATAGGCTGTTAATCATTAAATTATTTGGTAGAACTATGGGTTTTGCATTCATCTCTAAACAGAATGAGGAATGGAATTCCTATACACCCGAAATAAGTCTTTCAAGCCATTCTGGTTAATAGATTTTTGAGTTGGTTTGAATGTCTTGGCTATAACTGATACTATACTATAGCAGTCACGACGCCAGAAAAAAAATGAAATTTATATGGTTTGACGGGGCTTGTATCAAATGACTAGTATGGTTGATACTCATGCCTGTATCCTATACCTCGAATACATCAAAATATCTTTCTCAATCTTACTTTTGGCAAAATAAATAATACTGGGGTGGGAGTGTTGATGTACTGTACTGATCCCTATTATCTTGTTGACATGGTTGTTTGTCTCAGAATCATCAATCAAAAAGGGCACCGCTTATTCCGAAGCCTTTGCTGCGCAAGAAGAGGTCGTTTAAAAGACAGCCAAGTCAGTTTGGTAGAGGCAATCAACCAAGTGTTTTGAGAGGTAATTTTATACTTTTTGTCTTCAACCAGATTGAGTGATGATTCCAAATACGTGGGCCATTAATTTGGTTGGTGATAGTGTTAAATTTGATGTATTTGTTTTTTCTCTATCCTTTTGGGTATGTGTTAGATGAAAGGTCTTTATTTTTTTTGCTCATCTTGCCATTAAAATACTAGAATATTACCAGTTTGTCCTAATAGGTGCATGTTTTGAATCAAATGTTCAGACATTTTCCCTTGCATTTTTTGTCACATCATTTCCTATGAAGTTTATTCAATGTCTTGTAATCGCATGTGTATATTCTTCAGATACCAACTTCTTTATTTAGCATGTCATAACTTTCTATGAGGTCTACAAATATCTTGATGTTCAGGAGTATTAAGTTCTAGAATTTATTCCAACTGTTAAAAGACTGCTGTTAGTTATATTGGGATATCTAATTATTTGGTAGAATCTTCTGTTTTGAAGTCATATCTTTTGACTTATTTGATAGGTATTTAAGTTTTATTTGATAGGTATTTATGTTGTGGGTGTTTGTCTACCACTTTATTTAATATCAAGAGCGTGTTATACAAGTTAGTCTCATGTTGTATTGAATTACAGCAATTGCAGCTGAGCAAGATGCCTTGGAGGAGAATGCAATGCT
The DNA here is from genome assembly GCA_037974835.1 of Cicer judaicum. Taxonomy (NCBI): domain Eukaryota; kingdom Viridiplantae; phylum Streptophyta; class Magnoliopsida; order Fabales; family Fabaceae; genus Cicer; species Cicer judaicum. The sequence continues at coordinate 1,401,778 of JBBPBS010000968.1, read as the reverse complement.
TAGGATTGAAGAAGCTAAAGCCTCCGCAAACGCATCCATGGAAATAGCCATACAAAAACGCAGAAGGGCTCAATCCCTTGCTGAAAATGCAGATTTGGCAACCTACAAGGCAGCGATGTTAATTAAAATAGCTGGAGCAGCTATGGCTGCAGAATCAGTAGAAGCTGGGGCCAAATACTTTCTTGATTGATGGTTAGATCAAATTGCGGATGCTAATTATGACACCAAATATTTTATTACAGGAATGCTCACAGTAAATTTGCTGCTGTGTTTTCCCCCTTCTTACTGTAAACATTGTACAGATTTTTGTTTGTATGTACAACTTTGATGGAAATCAAGACCTGACAATAATCTTCTGTGCGAGTAGATTGGTTGATTTCCTTCCCTTGGTAGAAAAAAATCTTAGAAAAAGAAATACAGGATTTTAAGGACTCGTCTCTTCTTTTGTTTTGTTATTGTCTTTGTTTTTTTAATTGTGGTGGGGGTTTCTATTCCATGCGGTCTTTTAAGAGTTGCCTTTTGTGATGCGACTGATTAAATTTTTATAAAGACTAGAGTGTTTTTTTGGGCAAGTTCTCCCTTGGCCTACCTTTATACAAACAAGATTGTATGTACAACTTGGGTTCTATGACTATTGTTTTTACCCACTCGGACATGTAGGTTAAAGGTTGGACAACGTATTGTTGGCATGCAATAGCACAAGACACCAGCATAACACCAAAAGTATGAGGACATCTTCTAGATGCCATAGTTGTATGGATGTGTATTTATGATATGTATGATAGTTTGAATCTATGGTATGAAAACCAACTATTTATCTCCCTGCTCTTCCAAACTTAATAGGCTGATTCAATTTTTGAGTTTTTCACCTAGTTTGCCAAAACCTGATTTTCTTTCTGTTTTCAAGCCTATAATTGAAATTTGAATAACCAAATATTGAAGTCCATTTTTCTGTTGTCCACATATGATCAGTCGAATAACAGTTTTCATAGTAATAAAAAATAATTAAGTCGGTACTTCCGTAACATTTTCGGCAATTAGTTAAGTCATACGTTGCACATATTTTAATTTTCTTCATGTAAATCAAACGAATCTGGGTCCGATTACGTATAAGTATCAGAAGCCATACTCATTTATTTCCCTTAAAAAATCACGTCCACTTATTTAAAAGAGGGTTGCTGTTAAGTCCCAAAAAACACGACAATCTCTTGGAAGGGAGCATCTGGTAGTTATCAAAAAACAAGACAATCGGTAGTTATCAAAAAACAAGACAATCTCTTGGAAGGGAGTTTCTGGTAGTTATAAAATTGGACGAGAACACTATCGGAAGTGTGATTTCAGTAGTGTTTTTTATATTGGTTAGTAAAATTGGGAGGTTGAATGAGCAACTACCTAATTAAAAAGCTAATGTGGACTAATACTAACATTTGATGATTATATATGTAGTTGATTTAGGAATTTATTTTTTGCACCTGTTTTATATACCCTAGTATCCATTCGAAATATTTTGCTTCCTTTAATATGATATATAAGCAAAATAAAAAATATTTCACACCATTTAAAAAAGATATATAAGCAAAATAAAAAATATTTCACACCATTTAAAAAAGATATTTAATTTCATTTAATTTTCTCTAAGTTGTCATTCAGGGAAACTTATTTTATAATGATATGGAGTAGACCTATATATGTGGTAAGAGAGGTTAGGATATAATGGTGTTGCGGCGAAGATTATTGGTTATTTCTGGAGATAGGGGGCCGCGACCAACAAAAAAAAAAATGTTTTTACATGTAAAATGACTAAAATGTTCTTATTAAAATTAAGAAATTATAATAATACTTCAAACCTAAATTTGTATCCTTTCTCTTCCAGTCTTTTTCTCTTTCTCTCCCTCTTGCGTGCAGAAACACAAAAGATTACACGATCATGACCTTGCTCCTTGCGCCCGTCCGCCTCCGACTCGCGTTGCTCAGTCGCTCCGCGCCTCTGCTCGCCTCCTCCTTGGCCATTCATCAAAACACAAAAGGTTCATATTTCGTCATTTTTGAGAATGTGACCCCGAAAAGCGCCTTCAAATTTGACAATATCCACCATATAAATGGGATGCAATACGAATAGCTTATCTAAAATTTGGTCCTTATCAAATAAATTTAGAAGAATATCCTTTATCTAGCAACGAGGTTCATTCAGGACCGTTTCAATATGTTTGGTATAACATATTTTCTTCATGGCTAGAATATTCACCTTTCTAAAGATGTTGCATATTTGTTTACCATGCTATCTGTAAGACCCTAAATTTTTAAATCCCAAATTATACTACTTTAGGATTTTAGTGGTGAACTCTGAGGCTTTTTAGTCAAATCATTGTATTTTGGTATTTAATGAATTCAATGTCAAAAATATATTTGGAGCCCGAGTAAAATTATTTGTTGGAGAATAATTTATTTACGTTATGAAGAATTTAATATCGGACAGTTTTGTTATAAATATATCTGGTTGCAGAAAAAAATTTATCTATCAATTGAGTTGCGACGAGGGTAGATATTTTTGACAAAAAGTGGTTTGAGAAGTGATAGGTGAAATGGTTAATTTTATGGAATATTTAGATATTTGTTATATATATATATATATATAAAGAAAAGGAAAGGAAGGAAATAGAAAGAAAAGAAAATAGAAGGAAGGAAAAGCAAGGGAAAAGCATTTCCATCTTCTTCCTCCTCCAGCCACACGACCCACACACTTTCTTCCATCCTTTTCTTCCATTTTCGTGGTTCCTTTTAGTTCAAGAATAGAAACCCAAGGCTTGGTGGATGATAGGACAAGGATTTCTCAACTTCAGTCTTCCTCTTTGATTCGAAAACGAAGAAAAACGGTGTTAGGGATTTCAAAACCGTCAAACATAAACCTCCCCGTTTCATCTAGATCTAAGCTTCTTTCTGCGAAGAGATAGAGGGAAAGTTGCTCACTACCACGTTACGGTGCTAGGGAACCAACTTTGGAAGCGACTTTACGAGCGGAAATTTTACCGGATTTACTCGCAGTACCGTAATCGCACGTTAAAGCTAACGTGAAGGTAAGGGCTCTTTCCAAACTTTTAGTTTACATTTAGGGACTTATCTGTAGTTGTCTGAAAAATAATTTGTTAGGGTTGGAGTGTTAATTTGGGGAAAATGAATTTAATGCTTATGGGTGAAATTCTAATGTGGGGTTTTGGTGATATTGATGAATGTTTCGCGGAAAATGAATTTAACTCATTTATGTATGATTTTGAGTAAATGAAATTTGTTGTGTTTGAGTGGTGGGTTGTGTTGATCTGTGTCTTCGTATTTGACGTGTTCTTAATTGATACTTATGAAATTTGAGATGTGTTTGGTTGGATTTTGTGAAAAAATGAATTGATGTGATTTGGTGTGAATTATGGATTGGATTTGATAATATGTTTGAGTTTGTTTTGTGTGGAATTTGAAAACCATTAGAGTTAAACGAGTATTAAGAATGAGGAATCTCTTAATGTCTACGTTTACTTAATGTTGTCGTGAAAACCATTAGAGTTAAACGAGTATTAAAAATGGGGAATCTTTTAATATCTCTGTTTACTTAATGTTTGTTGTGAAAATCATTTAAGTTAGATGAGTATTAAGAATGAGGAATCTCTTAATGGCTCTATTTTCTTAATGTTTGTTGTGAAAACCGTTTAAGTTAAATGAGTATTAAAAATGGGAAATCTTTTAATATCTACATTTACTTAATGATTGTCGTGGATAGAGTCAGGGTATGCTCAGACATTTCGTAGTGATAGTGGTAACTGAGATGATGCCATGTAATTTGTTGGTTCATCTCATCCATGGGCCACGAGATGATTCCATGTGATTTGTTGGTTCATCTTGTCCATGGGCCACGAGGTGATTCCATGTAATTTGTTGGTTCATCTTATCTGTGTGGGGATTGTCGCGTCAAGGTGATTCCATGTGATTTGTTGGTTCATCTTGTCTGTGTGGGGATTGTCGCGTCAAGGTGATTCCATGTGATTTGTTGGTTCATCTTGTCTGTGTGGGGATTGTTGCATCAAGATGATTCCATGTGATTTGTTGGTTCATCTTGTCTGTGTGGGGATTGTCGCGTCAAGTTGATTCCATGCGATTTGTTGGTTCATCTTGTCTGTGTGGGGATTATCGCGTCAAGATGATTCCATGTGATTTGTTGGTTCATCTTGTCTGTGTGGGGATTATCGCGTCAAGGTGATTCCATGTGATTTGTTGGTTCATCTTGTCTGTGTGGGGATTGTCGCGTCAAGGTGATTCCATGTGATTTGTTGGTTCATCTTGTCCGTGTGGGTATTGCGTTGTAACTGTTAAGTGCTATGTTTTGAAATTGTGTGTAAGTGTGTTTGATTCAAGTTTATGATTGAGTGTTTGAACTTGAGATGTCATTGTGATTGTATTGATTTTACTAAGAGTTATGTTTTGGAATTGTGTGATAGCATGTTTGATTGCAAAACTATTTTGAAGCTCGTAATGTCGTGGCGATTGTGTTGAAATTGCTAAGTGTTAGGTGTTGGTAATATACTTTCTAGACATAATCTTGATGTTTCTAACATGCGTGTTCAAGGGTATGATGGTGCTAGTAATATGAGAAGAGAATAGAAAAATTTACAAGAACTATAAATGAAAGGTTGTCCTTATGCTTACTATGTCCATTATTTTCCTCATCGATTGCAGCTTGCTTTGGTAACTCCATCAAGAGAAGTTGTTCCAATTCACAATTTTTTTGAGAAGCTAACTTTTCTTGTTAATGTAGTTTGTTCTTCTATTAGAGGAAGTTGCACATTTGCTAGAAGATGGTTGGGATGCATTATTTACTAAAGTGAAGACTTTTTAGGAAAAACATGATATTGAGATTCCTGATCTCAACGATGTTCATTCAACAAGATTTGGACGTGCTCGTCTCTAATAAGGTCAGGTTACAATAGAACATTATTTTAGAGTTGAAATATTTTTTACGGCCATTGATCAACAATTACAAGAGTTGAATAATAGGTTTAGTGAGCAAGCAATAGATTTGTTAACTCTAAGTTGTGCTTTGACTCCTAAGAATAATTATAAAGCTTTTAACATTGAAAGAATTTGCACTCTAATTAAAAAATTTTACCTTATGGATTTCAATATGCAAGAGAAGATTAATTTGAAATTTCAACTCCAATATTTCTTGGTTGATTCTCGTCAAGATTTAAATTTGAAGAATTTATCAACTATCCAAGAATTGTGGTCAAGTTTGGTTGCAACTGAAAAGACGCAAAATTTCTACTTAATTGATAGCTACTTTGTCTTATCATGACTTTTCCGGTTTCTACTACCACCACTGAAAGATCTTTTTCATCAATGAAAATTATTAAATCTAGGTTAAAAAACAAGATGGAAGCTGGAAGATAGTATGACGGTTTATATTAAAAGGGAAATTGCTGCAAGTATCAGTTGTGAATCTATTATTGATGATTTCAAGTTACTTAAAGAGCGTAGAGCATTACTTTAAGTTATTCTTAAGTCATGTGGTTAAATTATTTGATACCTCACTTTGTGTTTATTACAATTTAATTTTTTGCTATATAATATTATTTATATATTTACTTTATACATTATATTTTAATGTTGGCCACCACAAGCTTTTTAGTCAAGCTCCGCCACTGGGTGTACTTGCACACCCTTTAACAATTAAGTATGTTTTTATCTAAGAGTGAGAGGTTTTAAGGTTAGAAAATTGTGTACTTTTAATTTGTGTCATGTGTCCTTTTATAAGATGTTCTCTAGGACTTCTAGAAGATGTTTGTTAGACCGTGAGTTGTATGATCTGGAATTTGCAAATCATCGTATGATTTCAAATGTGTCTCTCCTGTGATCATCTGGTGAGCGTTACCAATGTGTGGCTCAATTTTAGATGATTTCCATCAAGCAACATAGGAAAGACGCCGATGTTCTAGCCTATCAAACCCATTTCGCATGTAGCGATGCCCTAACTCACTTATTATTCAGATCACGCCTATGATGGAGTGGATTGGACCTTAGTCTAGTCCACAACGGTTTCCCCTGATGTCGCCAAAAGGCGTGGAAAATGGTGGCTTGAGTTCATACATTCTTGACATCATTTTCAAAGTAGCTTCCTCGTTATTCTTGGCATACTCTGTGTGTTAAACCGACATATTTGTTGTTGAAGATGATTTTGAAATTTCCCACTTGAAAGATTGACTTGGGAAATGGTTTGGTGAGTCACTGTGATTTGACAAGAGGTGACATTCGAATATCTCTTTATGATGCGAGGGATCTTGATCATAACATTAATGCACATGTTTCTAGCTTTTCAATTTGATATTTTAAAAGCTCTTTATAGTTAAGAATAATATGATTAGCTTGTTTCTAAACTTTTGGTCGAAATTGAATTATAATTTTATTATTTGCATTTTGACCCTTACTCGCTCTGTAGGCCATAACTTGAGCTCTGGATATCGAATTGGTGCATACGAGCAGGCGTTGGAAAGCTAAATGATTCGGTGTCGCACACGGGTCAAATACAACTGATAAAATGTAAATAGAGTTAATAACTCGATTCGTTTCATAAGAACTTCTGATATAATAATAATAATCGAATTGAAAATTGAAATTAAAAAGGGTTTTTTAGATTTTGAAAACGATTAATCCACTTATTCGAGTTTCAGACCTATCACAGATTCTATCAATTAGTTTAATTTCTAATTTATGATTCTATTCTTATTTGACTATAGAATTGATCAAACAAGCGTAATCAATCCTATGTGATTTTGGTTTCTTTGATTGGATTAAGCATCACAATCATCAAAATATTATAATTAACGATCAAGCGTCGCAAAATTATACTTCAATTAAATTAGAAACTGAAACCAAATTCTATCAGATAAATTTAATCAATCCTATTGAAATTCAATTTAAGCAATCAAAATATCAATATAATCAAATAATCAAGAATAGAATCATGAATAGAAATTGACAGTGTAACATGAATCTCAAGGTGTTGATGAAACCCTGAACTCGTGGATTAATCTTATAAAATTAGCCTTCCATGAAATTAAAATAACACTATTTATTTCTTGTAGCAATTTGAATCCTAATTTTTCTGTCGTTAGAAAAGAAACAAAACTTCCAATATATAGCACTTGATATTGGACTTTAGGGTTTAGGGTTTAAAAACAAGTGGTCCTCTAATTACAATTATTACAAAAATTCATATTACGATATTTGAAATTTCGGCCCAGTAAAGTTCGGAATTGGTCTTTCCTTCCAACACAAAAGTTGTAGCTCAAATTTTTATCTTTCCAAGGCCTACTCATATGTGCCAATCCGATATCCAGATCACAAGTTATGACATACACAGTGAGAAAGAGTCAAAATGTAAATAATAAAATTAAAATACAAATAATAAAATTATAATTCAAATTCGACCCAAAGTTTAGAAACAAGCTAAAAATATTAATCTAAGCTATAAAGAGCTTTTAAAATACCAAACTAAAATCCTAAAAACATGTGCCCAAATGTTGTGATCAAATTCCCCCACACTTAAACTTTTGCACTTTCGAGCAAAACAATGCATGTGATGCCAAATATATTTATGAATGCAAGTGGTGAGAGAGAAAAATATTTCTAGCTTCAGGCAATTATGAATAATTTAGTTATCACAACCAAGGAAAACAAGAGGACAAATTAACTAAAATATGCATCATAAGTGATAGAGTCCTCCCAGGATATAAAATTCTCTCAAAGTGTTTACACCCAAAGTGTTTGAGCTATTGTTTACACTCAAAACGCATCATGAAAGCTAGCACTACCATAGGCTTGATAAGCCTCTATAATCTATATTTGAAATACATGCAGATAATGATCAAAAGGTCTTTATTTAGGTTGTAATGTGACCAAGGTAAGGGTGAGATAATCCTTAGGAGACTAGGGCTGAAAATCAAAGAGGATAAAGGAGTACTAATGAAGAGCGAAAAACAACATTAAGTAACTCAACAAAACATCATTAACTTTTATTTTCATACTCTCTTTGTTCATAACACAACCACTTTTCCTCATATATATATATATATAATTTTTTTTTTCTTTCTTTCGTTTTTTTTCTTTTTTTTTTTATCACTCTCAAACAAGTTGAGCACCCCTAAATTTATGTAAGGAAAGACTCATTTATCCCTCAAGATTGAGGGAATTCATTATTTTTCACTTTTAGACTTGTAATGAGCTATATAACAAAAAATGGGATAATTAGACTCAAAGGGGATTAAACAAATGGATAATTGTTGGGTAGACTTATTTGGCTGGTAGCTTAATTAGAAACAAATGCCTAGATCATTTCAATATATACATGCGGACAAGAGTCAAGTCAAATTCTGGCGTAACTAGCAATCATGAGTGAGATAACACACAAGAAAAAAAAGGATGGAAAAATGTATTCCATTCATAATAAGGCTAAAAAATCTCACAAAGGTTAATGACTTATCACAAATGATACATAATTTAGCATTTTAATCCAATTTATTTTACCAAGAATGCAAAAATACTATCTAATCATGTCAATCCAAACAAACTCTCAACATTTACAACAATAAAATCTGATGAAAAGCATGCAATGCAATGTCCATTTTTTAATTATTTTATTTATATATTTTTATATTTTATTATTATTATTATTATTATTTTTTTTTTGGAATTATAATAATTAAAATCATAACAAATAGAATCCTAAATTATACCCCCACACTTAAATTACACATTGTCCTCAATGAAAGTAACAAGTATAAAATAAGAGTAAGAAAAGGGAGTTCCCTGTTTAAACTTCAGTGTAGGTGGACTTTTCTAAGGAGTGTTCTTCTATGGTAGAATCTTCAAGCACAAAGCTCTCACGGAATAGCTTGAGGCGTTGTTCATTTACTTTGAACATTTTTTTGGTGTTTTCACTTTTTATTTCCACTGCACCACGAGGAAAAATGTTAGTAACAACAAAAGGGCAAATCCACTTCAATCGAAGTTTCCCAGCCATAATTTTCAAACAGGAGTTGAATAATAAAACTTTTTGGCCAATAAAAAATTTCTTCCTAGAAATCATCTTATCATGAAAATACTTAGTTTTCTCCTTATAGATGCGAGAGTTCTTATAAGCTTTAAGTCTAAGCTCTTCAAGTTATTGTAATTGAAGCTTTCTCTCCAAACCTGCTTTCTCCATCTTAAGGTTACAACTCTTGACCGCCCAATAAGCACGATGCTCTATTTATACTGGGAGGTGGCATGCCTTACCAAACACAAGTCGATAAGGGGACATTCCTATTGGTGTTTTGTAGACTGTTTTATGAGCCCAAAGAGCTTCTTCAAGTCGGTGGCTCCACTCTTTCCTGTTTGGCTGCACCATCTTTTCTAAGATCTGTTTGATTTCCCTTTTTGAGACTTCAGCTTGCTCATTAGTTTGGGGATGATAATATGTATAAATTCTATGCACAACCCCATACTTCTGAAGCAAATCATCCATGGTGCGGTTGCAAAAATGAGTGCCTTGATCACTTATGGTGGCTCGGGGTATTACAAACCTGCAACAACTTTAGAATCATTAGTCCTAGTGGGTGTTGCTTCTAACCACTTCGAATCATAAGTCTCAAAAGCATCTTTAAACAAAGAGTGCCAAAAGAAACCCGAGTCTAAGACTTTTCTTGCTGTCCGTTGAGGACCAAAATGTCCTCCAATTGGAGAGGCATGACAAAAATGAAGAATGGATTGAGCCTCATGGTGGGAAACACATCGCCTAATCACCTGGTCACTACAAAATTTCCACATATATGGGTCATCCCACACATAGTATTTGGAGTCACTTTTAAGTTTGTGTATTTGTGTTCGGGATGCATCTACAGGAAAGACTCCAACAACTAGATAATTAACTAAATCAGCAAACCAAGGAGTTACCTCACGCAACTGTAGCAGTTGCTCATCAAGGAAGTCATCTTGAATGGGGATGGGGTCCTCATCCATTTCTATTATACTCAAATGATTTGGCACCAAATTTTCAGCTTCACTCTTATCGTTAATCTCTAAATCAAATTCTTGGAGTAACACATCCACCGGATCAATCTTGGTTTTGCTTCTGGTTTCTTCAACAAGAACTTCAAAGCTGCATGGTCTGTAAAAACAACTACCTTCAAACCTAACAAATATGATCTAAACTTATCAAGTGAAAAAACAATAGCTAAAAGTTCCTTTTTAGTGGTAGTATAATTAGCATGTACATAATTTAAAGTTCTAGAAGCATAATAAATAACATGGGCAGCCTTACCAACCCTTTGTGCAAGGACTGCTCCCACGGCATAGTTAGATGCATCACACATAATTTCAAAAGGGAGGGTCCAATTGGGTGTCTGAATTATGGGAGTAGAGGTTAGTGTTGCCTTTAAGAAATCAAACGCCTTCTTGCATTTGTCATCAAAGGTGAAACTGACATCTTTTTGCAGCAGGTTCGATAGTGAAAGAGATATCTTGCTGAAATCCTTGATAAATCGCCTGTAAAAACCTACATGGCCTAGAAAAGAACGAACCTCGCGCATGCAAGATGGATAAGACAAATTAGAAATCACATTATTTTTGGCAGGATCCACTTCAATCCCATTTTTATAGATCACATGTCCCAAAACTATGCCTTGTTCAACCATAAAATGACATTTTTCATAATTCAACACAAGGTTAGTTTCAATACATCTATGCAAAATGTTGAGAAAATCTCAATTTAATGTTTTGATGAAAACAAACAAAAAGTTAATTAAGAATGTTAATTATGATTCTAAATGTTATGTTAATTTAACTTGTGCTTTTAAGTGAATTTAATTAAGAACAGAATCAAGCAAGGCAAAGAGAACAACAACAAGAACATTAAAATAGAGAAAGATCTCCAGCTTAAAAAATGTTCATCACAACATGTTGATCAAATTTTTTCTACCTCTTTAACAAAGAGTTTGCCCTGGAAATTTATTCATACGAATCAGTACATGGCAAGGAACAAGTAGGATTCATCCAAGCTCAAAAAGGTTATCTGATATCTTAAATAGAAGGACTCAAAGTCAGACAAAAATCAAGACAGTTTGTAACTCCAAAAATCAAACTGTCAAGAAAGTTCGATCAAACTTGATATATGATAAGACATTGTAAAAGACATCCAGAATGATTAAAATAACAACTCCAGATTGATTATTAAACCTCAAGAAAGATCAAATTGACAGACCCAAATTGATAATCAATCTCCGTTTTCTACATAACTTCAACAACTGTGCATTCTCTTCTGCAATGGCATACAATTCTTCTCCAAACTTCTCTAACTACATTCAAGACTCAAGATCGAGAATGTACCATCCAAGATCAAGGAAGAAACGTCAAAGGCTTTTTCAAAAAAGGCAGAACTGCTTTAAATGCTAAACCAGAAAAGTCAAAAAGAAGTTCTTCAAAGTTGGATTATTTTGAATCTAATATATTGGCTTTAGTCAAACTACAAAGCACTACCAACACCTCTTTTTGACCTTCATTAATTGCTTCTAATGCCTATAAATAGAAGGCCAATATCCAGGATCAAGGCAAGAAATTCAAGTGCTGAACAAATCCATAAATCAATCACATACATACTTAAAATTATGATTTTTTGCAAAACAGAGGCTGTTCTACATTCTGATATTTCGCAAACAGATGCTGATCTATATTCTTATATTAGATTGCGTAATTATCATTAGACTCTTTGTAAAGAATCAATTCTAAAACAAGAGTTGAGAAATATCAGATTCTATAAAAAACAATCCAATTGTAAAAACTCAAACTATAAGAGTTTCTTTATAGTTTGTTTAAGAGTACATCCTATCAAGATTAGATAGGTGCTGTTTGGGTGGAAAATAATAGAGATTGAAATAGATCAAGGTTGATCTAGACTAGGTGTTGTAAGATCAAGAAGGTTCTTTGTTTTAAACACTTAGTGGAAAATCTCATAGTGTGAGGACTGGACGTAACCCAAGTTGGGTGAACCAGGATATATCTTTGTGTGGTATTCTCTATCCTATCTCTTTATTTGCTAAACTTAATTGATTAACTAAGATAAAACACAAACTGATTTTCTGGTTTAAGCTAATAAAGGAACGTTCTCTGTTTTATAATAAAAACCAAGAACGTTCTTTGTTTTCTGTTTTCATAACCAAGATCAATTTTGAGATATTTTCTTAAGTTTTTAACAGGAATTTTTAAAAGGTGCATTTGCAATTCAAACCCCCCTTTCTTGTAAATCAACATTGTTACTTCACAAAACTCTATATGAATTGTTGAAGCATGCATCAAATGAGGAACCACACACAGTAAAATCATCCATAACAACTTCAATACAATTTTCTATCAAGTCAGAGAAAATAATAATCATGCAACATTGGAAAGTGCTAGGAGCATTGCATAGGCCAAAGGGCATCCTCCTGTTGGCAAATGTGCCAAAAGGACAAGTGAATGTAGTCTTTTCTTGGTCCTATGGTGCAATATGGATATAAAAATAACCAGAAAAACCATCAAGAAAACAATAATGTGACTTACCAGCGAAACGCTCAAGCATATGATCAATGAATGGTAAAGGAAAATGATATTTTCTAGTTGCCTGGTTTAGTCTTCTGTATCGATGCATACTCTCCATCTGTTCAGCACTCGTGTGAGGATAAGTTCATTATTTTCATTTTTAACCAATGTGAGTCCAGTTTTCTTTGGGAATACCTACACCGAACTCACCCATTGACTATAAGAGATAGGGTATATAATGCTTGCTTACAAGAGCTTGGTCACTTCTTTTTTTACAACATCCAAAATTAATGGGTTATGTCGCCTTTGGGGCTTCCTGACTGATTTTACCCTGTCCTCCAGTAGTATCCTATGCATACACATGGATAGGCTAATACTAGGAATATCAGCCAAGGTCCATCCGATTGCCTTCCCGTGTTTTCTCAAAATCCGCAACAGCTTCTGTTCCTGTTCATCTTCAAGTTTGGCTGAAATAATCACAGGTAACTTGCCATTTCCTTCTAAATAAGCATATTTCAAATTTTCAGGAAGTGGTTTAAGCTCTATAGTTGGTGGTTGTTCAATGGAAGGTACAACACCAGTGGCCGAAACTAAGTTTGCAAAATCAATTATGTTAGTAGAAATATCAATATTAGTACAATGATCAACTTGCAAGGCAACTTGGATCTCAGCACACATAGAGCACAATTGAGTATCTGTACAAATTTCACAAGTATAAGTATCATCAAAACCAAACAACGAAGGGAAATCAGTGGCAAACATATCGGGTTAAGTGTCATCAACCAAATCAGCAAGCAATCCAATTTGAAAAATAGAATGCTCTTCCACGAGGTGTTTCGTAGCATCAAAGATGTTAAATTTTACAATGCTATCACCAAATTCCATGGATAGAGTTCCAGCATGCACATCAATTTTTGTTCTAGCAGTTTTCATGAATGGTCTGCCTAAGATGATAGTCGCCTTGTTGGACTTATTCTCTCCCTCCATGTCCAGAATGTAAAGCGGCAGGAAATATCAATTCATTAACTCGAACAAGTACATCCTCCACAAGTCCAGCAGGACGAGTATTGCTCTTGTTCGCCAATTGAATGATAACAACTGTACTTTGTAAAGGTCCAAGAGCAAGAGAGTAAAAAATAGATATAGGCATAAAATTAATGGAAGCTCCTAAATCTAACATAGCATTTTCAAATTTACTATTGCCTATGGTACATGGAATGGAAAAAGTTCATGGATCTTTGCATTTCTAAGGCATGGGCTGAATGAGGGCTGAAACATTTCGCCCCATGTTTACTCTTTCATTACCTTTTAACCTTCTCTTGTGTGTGCATAAATCTTTTAGAAATTTTGCATATCTTGGAATCTGTTTAATTGCTTCAAGAAGGGGAATGTTCACTTCCACCTTCCTAAATGTATCTAGGATCTTGTTGTCCATATCTACCTCGTCCATTTTCTTAGTCTTCACTGCCCTTTGAGGAAAAGGAAGTGGTATATTTTACTCAACATCAATAGTTTCAGATATCGAAGCATCCTCGACAACCTTGTTATTTTTCACTATAGTTTCAGGTACCTTTGGTATTTCAACACCTTTCCCAGACCTCAATGTAATTGAACTGACATTGAGAGCATTTGGATTTACTACTGACTGTGCAGGCAATTGGTTTGACCCTTGAGTCTATAATTGATTGATTGAAGTGACTAGCTGACCAATCTTTGTTTCCAAATTTTGAATGGTGGAATCTGTTCGTTGTTGAAATTGGAGATTCTGGACAACCATCTGTTTAATGAGGTCCTCTAATGAAGGTGCAGTGTTTTGCTGTTGAGGAATATTTTGTTGTTGCTGCCTAGGTTGCTGTTGTGCAGATGAATTCTCCTATCTCAAGTTGGGATGGTTTCTCCAACCAAGATAGTACCTCTTAGATGATATATCACAGTTGGCTTGAGGATTGTATATATTTGCTGCATATGATTGAGGAGCATCAGCAATTGGGTCTTCTTGCAATGTAGGACATGAATTTGAAGAATGCTCTAGAGAAGTGCAAATACCATAGACAACTGCTTGGGTTTTACCTATTGCCAATTTTTTTTACCAAAGATGTAAGCTCATCAAGTTTTCCTTCTAAATTCTTGTGGGAAGAAGCTTGAATTTCATTCACACCCTTTGTCAACACTGTTGAATTGCTTATAGTCGTAAACTGCTGAGAATTAATGGACATGTCCTCAATCAAAGCCCTTGCCACTTCTGGAGTCTTATCGACAAGTGCTCCCCCACTAGCAGCATCCAAAATGCTTCTATCCATAGATAGCAAGCCTTCATAAAAATATTGAATGAGCAATTGTTCAGAAATCTGGTGATGAGGACAACTTGACACTAATTTCTTGAATCTCTCCCAATACTCATGTAATGATTCCCTGTCCATTTGCCTGATACCACATATTTCTTTTCTGATTGAAGCAACTCTTGAGGCAGGGATTAATTTTTCAAGAAACAATATCTGGAGATCATTCCAACTTGTAACAGAACCTGGTTGAAGGTAGTATAACCAGTCCTTGGCAGCATCTTGGAGTGAAAATGGAAAGGCTCTCAGCTTAATGTGGTCTTCTGTGACTCCTTGAGGCTTCATGGTAGAACACACAATATGGAATTCCTTTAAGTGTTTGTGGGGATCCTCACCTGGAAGACCATTAAACTTTTGAAGCAAGTGTATTAAACCAGATTTAAGTTCAAATGGTATAGTAACTTCAGGATATGTGATACATAATGCATTATAATTGACATTAGGTGCAGCAAGTTGTCTTAAGGTTCTATTATTCGCATCAGCCATATTTTGCAACAAGTTATCAATTTCAGTATCTGACTGTAACTCGTTAACACTAGCAGCTCTATTAAGTCTACGACATAAATGAAATATCCTATCTATTTCAGGTTCAAGAGAATGAAGATTCTGAAAATAACAATGCAATAGAAAATAACAATTCTGAAAATTCCAACAATGTCTCGAATGCTAAAATTGAAGTGAAAAATAAAAAACCGTATCAAATAAAATCCAAAAAATATAAAAATACCACCACAAATTTCTAAAAATCAAATAAAAGCCACACAGTTTTTTGGAATTTTTGGAGAATATGAAAAATTAAAAAAATTAAAAAAAGGGTCTAAAAGAAGGAATTTAGGATTTTGATCGTCGTCTCTGTATAAGAAACTTATACAGAGTCGTGTTCCTTGAATTTGGTTTGATTTTCTGGCGAAATTTCGGAGCAATCCGAGATAGTTGCGTAAAAACAGGGTTAATATTATTATCAGAGAGTCCCCGACAACGGCGCCAATTTGATCCGCTGTCGCACACATGTCAAATACAATTGATAAAATATATATAAAGGTAATAACTCAAATCATTTCACAAGGACTTCCGATGTAATAATAATAATCGAATTGAAAATTGTAATTAAAAAGGGGTTTTTTAGATTTTTTTATTTAACAAATGAGCAAAACGATTAATCCACTTATTCGAGTTTCAGACCTATCACAGATTCTATCAATGAGTTTAATTTCTAATTTATGATTCTATTCTTATTTGACTATAGAATTGATCAAATAAGCATAATCAATCCTATGTGAATTTGGTTTCTTTGATTGGATTAAACATCACAATCATCAATATATTACAATTAACGATCAAGCGTCGCAAAATTATAATTCAATTAAATTAGAAACCAAAACCAAATTCTATCGAATAAATTTAATCAATCCTATTGAAATTCAATTTAAGCAATCAAAATATCAATATAATCAAATAAACAAGAATAAAATCATGAATAGAAATTGACAGTGTAACCTGAATCTCAAGGTGTTGATGAAACTCTGAACTTGTGGATTAATCTTATAAAATTAGCCTTCCATGAAATTAAAATAACACTATTTATTTCTTGTAGCAATTTGAATCCTAATTTTTCCGTCGTTAGAAAAGAAACTAAATTGTCAATATATAGTACTTGATATTGGACTTTAGGGTTTAAAAACAAGTGTCCCGCTAATTAAAATTATTAGAAAAATTCATATTACGACATTTGTAATTTCGTTCCAGTAAAGTTCGGAGTTGGTATTACCTTCCAACACAAAAGTTGTAGCTCAAATTTTTATCTTGCCAAGGTATGCTCATATGTGCCAATCCGATATCCAGAGCTTAAGTTATGACCAACACATTGAGAAAGAGTCGAAATGTAAATAATAAAATTAAAATACAAATAATAAAATTATAATTCAAATTCGACCCAAATTTTAGAAATAAGCTAAAAATATTAATCTAAGCTATAACGTGTTTTTAAAATACCAAACTAAAAACCTAAAAACATGTGCCCAAATGCTGTGATCAATAAACATCAGAGCTACAACTTTTATATTGGAATAAAAGCCTAATGCCGAACTTTACAAAGCCTAAATTGCAGATTTCATAATCTGGACTTTTGTAATAATTTTAAATAGCGGGTCATTTGTTTTTAAACCCTTAATCCTAAAGCCCAAAATCGAGTACTATATATTGGGAGTTTTCTTTCTTTTCTAGAAGATGAAATTTTAGGATTCAAATGACTACAAGAAATAAACACTTTTTATTTTAATTTCATGGAAGACTAATTTTATAAGATTAATCCACGAGTTCAGAGTTTCATCAACACCTTGAGATTCAGGTTAGATTGTCAATTTTGCTTCATGATTATATCATTGTTTATTTGATTATATTGATATTCTGATTGCTTAAATTGAATTTCAATAGGATTGATTAAATTCATTTGAAAAAAATTAGTTTCGTTCTCTAATATAAGTGAATTATAATTTTGCGATGCTTGATCGTTAATTGTAATGTTTTGATGATTGTGATGTTTAATCCAATCAAAGAAACCGAATTCACATATAATGGATTACGCTTGGTTGATCAATTCTATACTCAAATAAGAATAGAATCACAAATTAAAAATTAAACTCATTGATATAATTTGTGATAGGTATGAAACTCGAATAAGTTGATTAATCGTTTTGCTCATATGTTAAAACAAAAATCTAGAAAACTCCATTTCTAATTTCAACTTTCAACTAGGTTAATATTATTATACCAGAAGTCCTTGTGAAATGACTCGAGTTATTACCTGATAGCGTTTCAGCAAGTATATTGAATCATTGCAAGTAATAATAAAACGGTAGTACCGAGTGTCGAACTCAAGGATTGCGTTTTACTATTGAATTATATTTAATTACTAAAATTGAACAAAAGGTTCCCAAGTTGATTGAAATAATATTTGAAATTAACAACAGTAATAAAATTGATCTTTTATAATGAGAAAAATGTCAGGGATGAGTTTCACTTCGAATCCAACCGTGGTGTCTAACTTGATCCTAGTTACTGAATTCCTTTATTGAATTATTACCGAATTCTCTTTATTATTCTTGCCCTAATGTCTTAGTGACAGAACCTTTAATTCCAAAGTAACCCCTAATTCCTTAGTAGATTTAAGATTAGAATTAAGCATTACCGTATAGAGATTCTCTTGTAAATTATTGCTTTGCAACAAATTTAATTGGTTTCATGACCTGCATCTATCCCTAGACTACAAATTCATGAATTTCTCATCTCAAGCATTCGTAAAGTCCACTTCCGTTTCAAAATACAAATCGTAGAACATTTTAATGTTGATCAAGCAATAAAAAGCATTAAGCACAGAGATGAGAAAAACAATTCAATAAACTCATTCATATAACTAGAAATCAAATCAAAAAAATAAGGGTTTCATCTGGTTACACTCATCCCTAACAAATAGGGTTTAGTTACTCATGGCAGAGATACAAAAGATAAGGATTAAAGAAGAATTACAAGAAGGATTCAAGGATGATTCTTGATAAAACTGCTTCAATGGCGTTAGAAACGGCCGTCTTTGAGTTTCTATGCTAGGGCACAAGTCTCCCAAGTTCCCAAGAGTCAAAAAGATCCCTAAACAGTAAAATTTTTGTGTTTTTATGAATGCTGATGCGCGTCATGCGCCCCAGGCGCAGTCTTTGCGCTCCGGGCGCAGTCTTTGCGCTCCGGGCGCGTATTGACAGTACTGACTGGGTGGAAATGCGCTTCAGGCGCGCAGGGTGCGCTCCAGGCGAACAACGTCTGCTGTCTGACGTATTTTGCATTTTTCTCATCTTTCGTGTTTGAATTTGGTCCCGGTGTCTGCATGAAAGTTGTAGATATGGATCTTAGCTTTCATTAGCACTTGGAGTGACACTAATTGGACATCTAGAACTCCAGATATAGCTGACATACTCCACATAGGTCATGTTGATTTCTCACCAAAATTCAGCGCTGCACTAAAACAAAGTAACAACGCAAAACTACGAAAAATCTCTACTTAATTAAGCAAATAAGAACATAAACATTTTATTAAATCAAATAACTAAAATCAACAAAATATATTAAATAACTCATTAAATTTACTAATGATTAAAGATAAATAAGACTAAAAACAATAAAAATTATGCATATGATGAAGAGTCATCATTACCTTTATTTATATTTTATTAATTGTATTTGACCCGTGTGCGAGGATGAAATTGGCGTCAGTCTCTTGTTGGCATACTATGTGTATTAAACTGACGTATTTGGTTGTTGAAGATGATTTTGAAATTTTCTATTTGAAAGGTTAACTTGAGAAATGGTTTGTCGAGTCATTGTGATTTGACCAGAGGTGACATTTGGATATCACTTTATGATGTGAGGGACCCATAAGTAATAAGAGTGCTCTATGACATTTAGTTAGATGACTTAGTAATTTTTGAATGGTGAGACGTTTCTTGATCCAATATCTCTTGGATTTTGGATTTTTATAAATAGGAGGGAAATCCTTCTACCCTCTTTTTACTTCTTTGTGTTTTTGGTATCCATAAGTTCCCACACTCTCCTCAAAATTTCCTCACGTGCATATCTTCCTTTTTTTTTCTTTCCCATTATTTATTTCAAATCCTCTCATCTTGTGATTTTATTTGCGATATTCGTTGTTTGTTATTCTATATTAAGGTAATGCTCATCCTCCACTCCACTCTACTTTTTTTTTCTTTCCATTTTCCTTTTTAATGAGTTTTTGTAGTTTTCGATGCACTTGTGCATGAAGGATGTTTGGGGGGGTTTTGTCTACACTCTTTGCCATAGGTAGCGATATCCAGTGCTAGCTACACCTCGAGGTCATATAGAACCCCTATTACCATAAGTGTTGTTAGTTTGAATTTGATGTTCTTACTCTCTTTTTATGAGTTTCTTTAGTGTTTCTGGGTAACCAGTGTTGTTATTCTTCATTCCTTTTTCACTAAAATGGGGAAAGGGTGAATTTGAAATTTTTATAATATGCTTTTCCTTCCTTTGATTTAGACATGATCCATAATGGTTAAGAAAAAAACACATTCTCAAGATATTCTAGTTGTTCCATTTAGTGCTAGGGAAATGAATTGGAGCGGATAATCTAAAAGGTTCTTGGGAAGGTATTGATATACTCTTATTACGACGACTTCTCCACTTTAAAGGCTTTATGGTAAGTCAAGACTCTTGGCCATTGGTTGATTTCAAATAGACCAATGATATGCGTACTTGTAATGAATATGATCACTACATCATAGCCATGTATGAAGTCATTTTTTAGAGATATGGGATTTCGACTTTCCTTCAATGATTTCGAGACTTTCATTCTAGCGCATCTGGTCCTCTCTCCTTTATGAGGATATATTTGAGTCTTTCAAATCGAGTGCCAACATTTCAAAACTATTATCTTCAATTCCCTTCTTTTTTCATATCTCTTGGCTTTTGTGGCATAATAACAACCCAAAGTTAAACAAGGTTTGGTTTGGTTTGTTGTAAATAGAAGACGAAAGTTATCGAGGACTTCATTGGTTCCTTGAAGGGTTTCAAGAACAAATATTATTTGTATGATGCAAAAGTCTAGTGAGGCCTATGATACTTTTTTGAGGTTACTCATGTCTTTAATGACCATGACACTTGCTTATTGGATAACTAAGGGTAACCACTCTTCAGCTGTGAGAGAAAATTATTGGAATGATGGACAAATCATCATTGAAGGAATTGGAAAACAAATGAAAGATGAGTTTGGGTTATGTTTAAAATTTGAAAATTAAATTCTTTTGTTTGAAATCGTAATTCAATGCTTCATTCAAAACACACTCACTTGTAAATTATTTTGAAGGCATTTAAGATAAAACATAGCTGAAAGATAATTTTAATTAAGTTCTTTGCCAAACAGCTCTTCTTCAAATTAATAATGAAATGTATTTGAAGATAAGATACAAATAACAATAAATATAAAGAGTAAAAGGAGAAAACTGACACATTGTTTTTATACTAGTTCGCAACCACCTATATATTGCTACATCTAGTCATTCCCTTACGAAGATATTTTGGTTTTTTTACTCAAAAGACTTAATCTCCTAACAAGTACTATTTACTCTAAACCCTAAACTCTTTACTCAAAAGCATTCTTTACTCTTCCTCTCTAGGCTAACAAGTATTCTTGTAATCACCTATTCGAATTACCCACTAGACAACATTCAATCTTCTCAACAATTTTGTAAATTTCATGGTTAAGGATTTGAGTATTTATTTGTCTCTCCAAATTGACCTTTAAACAAAGGTGGTTGCCACTAGTGAGAGAAATTACAAATGCATAAGTTAGTGTCAAATATAAAAACGGTCATTCTGAAATTTTAATTCTCACTAAGAGGATATTATAAATAAATAATATATCAATTCAAATATAATAACTAAGAATTCATTATGATTGTGCGTACTTAGTTGATTTACAACAAGTTCTAATAACTCTTAATTGAGAAGATATTTCAATTTCATATATCTTGTTCAAGACTTTTTCTTATATGTATCCTTTTAGATATTGAACATGTCTTTTTCTTTTCTCTTTTAAAGAAAATTGCAACGTGTTCAAATGATCACATTAAGTAATTCATTACAAAGTGTAGATAACCGTGTTACATCTTTATTTTTATTTTTCATTTGTGGACATCATAAGTGTTGATAATGGATTATGTGGACTTCATAAGCTTTATTAGTTTCAAATGAAGTTCTATTTCATTCATACAAAGATCCATTTAAATTGTTGTCGTAATTTTATGATGTCACATGAATACATTGTATTATTAGAGAGATTCTAGAGGATCGATAACCATTGTAGTTGTGTTTGGCTTTATTCGACCAATAATTATTTTTTAGACTTGGAATACCAGAGGCAATGTGGTTCTAGAGGAAACTGAATGTTGTAGTAAAATGAATATTTTACTTCCTTATGCATATACTATTTACTAAATGCATTACACTAATACATTTGTTTCTATTTATATGGTCTTTATAATAAAATTTTCTTTGTTTTTGGACCAAGTATATTGACTCAAAGTTACTTATATTTTCAAATTGTCATGTATTTCATCCGTTTGACCAAACGATGACTCACGGATATTGACATTACTTATTATTATGTTGAACCATTATATGGTTCAGACCTAGCGGCGGATCTTCTTAGGAGCGGACAGATGTATATATAATAACTAACTATATATTATCAGAATAATAGTGATAAATTATTAAAATATCCTTAAACTCTATAGTTAGTTTTTGAGTAATTTTCACCCTTCTTTTCCACCTATGATCCTCTTTTATATTTGTATATACGTAAAATATAAAATGAATATATAAGTAAAGTATGTGATAGAGAACGATAAACTAACTCATCTCGAATCAACAAAGATTTTTTCAAGAAATTTTTTGACAAAGAAGAAAATTATAAAATGAATATATTTTATCGGATTGAATTGTGAAAATTGTGTGACTTGTGAAAATTGAAATTCTAATTTTTTTCAACTTGTCTACTATGTATAAATTTGTGATACTCTAAAAAAAATTATATGACTTTTAAAAACCCGGCTCCCCCAAATAAACCTAGCTCCCCCAAATATTTTGTGCAAGATCCGCCACTGCTCGGACCAGAATCATGTTGCTTTAATTAGAAATACTCTTTCTAAGTTATAACTTACTCTAGCATTAGTAACAATTGTAACAATCCAATTCTCCAGGTCTTTATAGGTCTTGTAATTGTGAACGTTTTTCGTGTTAATAAGTTTTTGGTTTGAGCTTTGTTGGAAGGTCTTCTAAAGGTAACTTGCTAATGAAGAAAATTTGTCTTTGTTTAATCTTTGAAAAATGGCTAAGCGAATATGAAATGGCGGAAGAGAATTTGATGTTGGCAAGGATGTGCATCACTTTCTTGGACCATGGGTCAAACCTAGGCTGTTACAAAACACGTTGCCTTTCCTGATAGGCAAAAAATTCTAGAAAAGCCAAAATTGCTAAGCAATTTTGACGTAGGTTGCCTATAAATAACAAGCAAAATACCACTTATTCCTCACTCATTTCTCAACCCTGTTTCTCTGTCTAACATTCACTCCCCTTAGAGTCTATCTCTCTCTCTATCCCCCTCTCTCTAGGTTTTAGGTTTTATTAAGATCCCGACACTTCAATTCATGTTCGAGTGAGTTTTCGAGGCAATGAAGTTATATTTGAGTTTTCAAAGGCATTTAAAGGTTTCTTCAAAATTTGTTGAGGTAATACCCAATTTATTTTCGTAAGATTATTAGAATGTCATGTATATAACCTTAAACCCTATATTGTTCACTTCCATTCACTTAGAAGGATTTAATCCACTAATTCAAAAACATGAATTACAAAACACCTGACCCTTCAATCCAGTCTTTTCAAACAACATAACAACCCCATACGTTTGAATAACACACACACCTTGACTCTACTAGCCAAACCTTCTCCACATAATCTAACAACTTCAAATTGTTGAAGGCACACTAATACTAATATCGGGTTTGAATACAAAGGTTTAGAACTTGAGTAGTTGCTTTTAACAAGTTGATTATAACAATGAATATCACACTCCAAGAAGAACACTTAGAAAATATTTCTCATTCGAACAAGTGTTTATCTCTTTGAACTCTAAGATGAATTTGAAAATTTGACATGATTTCTTCAACTCTTTTTTTATTTTTCAATGATCTTTTTCTTCAGTCTTGAGTATAGATAGAATTAGGGCTTCAATTTAGTCCTTGTTTAATTCTAAATTGTATCTTCATTCTTAGCTTGGTCAACAATGATCTTAATCAAAAATAATTCTGAACAAAATGTTTTTTGATGATGTGCTCTTTAGCCAATTCTTTATTTTTGAATCCAATCTAAGCAGTTTTTCTTGTTTGATTATGTTTGTATTTTGTTTAGAATGAGTTTGTAAATTCATCAAATTGATATTGTTTGTATTTTGTTAAAATTGAGTTTGTAAATTTTTCAGAATGATAAATCCTTATCAAATTTTGTCGTAAATAATTCATATATTCTTGTGATAATTCTTGATAAAATCCTTTTGTAAATAATTCATATATTTTTGTAGATAAATCTTGATCAAATATTCTTGTAGATACATCTTGATCAAATATGCTTCAAATGTTGACCATATATCTTCTTTTCAACTTGGTCAAATATTTTCTTCATTATTAAATCTTATTCAAATTTTATTTTAGATTGTCTTTATAAATATGAATATTCTTTTATACTATGTGATGTCAAATCTTGACTATATATTATTTTCAACTTGGTCAAATATTTTCTTTAATTATAATTCTCAATTAAATCTTATTTTAGATTGTCTTCAAAAACACAAATCTTCTTTCATACTATGTGAAATCAAATATATTGTTCTCATAAAATACTTTTGTTAACATAAAAATTCGAAGTATAAAAGCAACCTGATTGCAGCAATCTCCATCTTTTTGATGATGACAAAACTGTGTTTTTGATAACTTATATTTTAAATACTTTGACCCCCTTACTTAAGACTCCCCCTAAGTATAAGTGTTTTTATAAGTATTTTTTCTCCGCACATTATCAAAAATACTTCTCCCCTCTTTGTCATTAGACAAAAAGACTTGGCAATGAAACTTCTTTTTAATATGCCCTTATTTTTAATAGAATGAACATAATATAAACATAAAATTTATCTGAATTATAAAACTAAACTACTCTAAGGTTGACAAAACAGTAGATAGGTAAAAGAATAAGGTTTTGGTTTTTCTTGATAAAGACAGACCTATCTTCGACTAGTGGTTTGGTGAATATGTTAGCTCATCGATGTTCAGTGTCTACAAACTTGATATTAAGCACACCTTTTCAAACAATGTCCCTAATGAAATAGTGTTTGATTTCTATGTGTTTGACTCTATAATGAAGTATAGGGTTTTTGGTTAGACAAATAGAAAAAGTGTTGTCACAATAAATGAGAATGTTGATTTCTAGGATTTTGTAGTTTTATAGTTGATGTTTCATCTAAAATAGGTGAGAGCTACAACTAGCTGCTGAAATGTACTCAACTTCTGCTGTTGACATGACAATTGTCTTTTGTCTCTTACTTGACCAAGAGATTAAGTTGTCACATGGAAATGTGCAGTTTTCACATGTGTTTTTTCTCTCAAGTTTATTACTATATATGTCAATAGTGCTGAATTTGGCTTTGGATGTAGATTGTGATCCCATCAGATTGAGTTCTATATACCAGACAAAGGATAGATAATTTGCACAGTGAAATGAAGTGCAATAATAACTTTACCATTTGATGAAATAGGGAGAAGCTAATGTTCTTCATACTTCATAGCAATGGAGCTCAATTAATTAGTTGATATTTGTTAGTGACAAATATGAACTCAAGTACATATAACTCTTTTTGTAAAGAATTGTAGCCAAGTATTTTCTTCCATGAGGGCTGACTGACATTCTGTAAGGTTGTTGTTTTTAAACTATGTCTTCCAAGGAACATTTACGTTGATGCGTAATATTTAGTGTGTTCTAGCCTATCATCCATTTGCTATCTGTTCTTTATTACTAACTTGTTTGGATTCATAATGCGATGAATGAGCTTTGTTGATCTGTTGTTGCAGGATGGGAAGCCGCTGGACAAAAACTGTGAGATGAAGATAGTTGGTTTATTACCATATTGGTTCAACATGGCAGAAGGTGGCGTTGTGCATAATACTGTTGATATGCAATCATTGTTTCTATTGACAGGAGCAAATGGTGGTGGTAAATCAAGTTTGCTTCGGTCAATTTGTACTGCTGCACTACTTGGGATATGTGGACTTATTGTTCCTGCTGAATCAGCTCTGGTTCCATATTTTGACTCCATCATGCTTCATACCAAGTCATATGATAGTCCAGCTGATCACAAAAGTTCATTTCAGGTTTGCTATTGTTTCATTCTTTGCCCTTAAATCATATCATATAATGTTGATTGCTATGGAATTGAAATTTCACAAGTATTTTCCTTAAAACTATATTGTTTTCTGTTGCTTTATGGAATTGAAATTTCACAAGTACCTTACTTCCTATTGTTCTTAATATCTGTTTACAGGTCGAGATGTCTGAACTTCGATCCATCATTACGAGAACCACCAAAAGGAGCCTTGTGCTTGTTGATGAAATATGCCGAGGAACAGAAGGTGAAAAATGGATTTGTATCTACTAACTTGCACAGAATATTTACCTTGCCGCTTAACATCAAGAACGCTGTGCACAAAGCAATGGGCACCACTTGCATTGTTGGACAAACAAAACCTACTTAATTGGAAGTTGACAGATGGTATTTGTACATAAAGTATTGCTTTTGAAACTGTCAAGAGGGGAGGAATTCCTGAGATTGTGAAAGAGCTGAAGATCTTTATCTGTCACTTCAAAAGACAAAAAACTTTATGCATGTGGCTAAGAGTTCAATATGAGTTGCTTCAAGATCAACTTAAAGAAGAGAAGAAGAATTTGCAAATTGTAACTAAAGGCACAAAAGAATGGATCATGTTTCCCTTCTTGGTGAAATGATTCTATTGATGATATGAGTTTGGAATCTCTTGAGATGGTTAGACTTTACAAAATTTAAAGCTCAATTTAATTCTTTCTTTGGACGAAAAAAGGATTCTTACATTTTCTTCCATCACCACCACCAATACCAATAGTATATTTGAATTGTATAAAGATATATTTTTGGTTTGTTCTATGCCAAACATGATTTTATGTTTTATTTCTGAATGACATAGAAAGAATATAGTGAATAATGTTTTTCTTTACTCTTGAGTGCATAAGTATCATTCATGGTGTTCTTTCTTTAGTTTTATTTTTACTTTTTTTTCTTGATTGAATCTCACTTTCCTATAATCACTTTTAATTTTTTTTTCTTTTACGTTGACCGGGTTACTGTGCAAACATCTACAAATAATGTCTTAGATATGATCACTAGGGTGGAGGAAATCAATTGACTTAGTTCATGGTCAAGTGTGAAATCAATTTATAATAATAAGGTTATTTGTATTTCATTCTAGCAAATAATTTTGTGTGTGTGAATATCTACATATGATAGATTTCATGTATATTAATATTCTTGATACCTGTTATTTGACTTTATTTCTTTTGTTAATCATCTAAATATATAGCCAGTTCTTTTCATACAATATTATAAATAAGAAATTATTCGATTGGTATTATATATAGTATTTTCTTACCACTTTTCAATTAACATAACTAGCACTAATTTTGAGAAACAATGTTTAAAATCAATAAAAATTCATGAAAAGTCAAGAGTTATATAAAAACAAGATGACAATTTCGTCAAAAAAATATGACAATAAAAAAATATGAACTATAACATAGTTGATCTCTAAATTTCAATATATTTTAATATTTTTTTTAGGTCAAACTGAATAGTTAATATAATAATAAAAAAAATTTATCATACGAGCAAAAATGTTTCTTGAGTCAAGTGACAAACTTGATTCTCACTAATTCTAGTGTTGCGTTCAATTCTTATGAATAAAAAAACATTAAAAAAATATATTTTGCGAGATACACACTATAAAATAGTCTCTATTTTCTTGCATAATCTATATTAATTATGTTGTCTTCTCTAAAAAGATTGACCCATAAAAGGTGGAGTGAGTATCTTTAAGTTGGAACAAACACATCATCATGTCTTCAATATCTCTTTCCAAAACCTGTAAAAGATCTATTCCCATAAGATAGAAAACTTTATCAAATATACTTATGTTCCTGATGATGTACAAATTGTTAAAACCATACCACCTTTTATGAGCCCTTATAACATCTTTAAAAGACAAAGATCTTTCACTAGATCTATCAGAAACCTGATCACAACTCATCGTCCTCACATGAAAAAATATGTACAATCTTCACAACTTAATCAATGTAGCCTCAGGGCGACAAATCAAGAGCATTATGTTGATTTAGAAATTACTCATAATCTTATAAATCATTGGAAAAAAGAAGGATACATAACCTTACACTTTGGAGCTTTCAGATTAATCCTTTCTCTCAATGGAAGGAAAAATCTCAATGATTTCTATAAGATAGGGTTGTTAGACTCTAGCTACTTTCACTACGAAAATGCAGTAATCGGGACTGTTCTGACTTCATTGCATGCAGGAAGTATAGTTCTCATTATCTTCCCAAACTACAACGTAAGTCTTAATGACAATACTTTATCAACAAGGCTAAAGGTCCAAGTTTAGATCACCGAAATTGATCAAATTCCAGAAGCCATGTCGGCCACTCTCCATCACTAAATAATCTATCGACTCCAAAATCATTTGATAGATTTACCAATCACAGGATGTTCTTCGGATTTGTTATTGGTAATTACCAATAAAGAAGAAGAAACACCCTTTATTGTCCAAATTCCTAGAAGAATATCAAGAGAAGAATTAGCACAACTGATTCCTCTTGAATGGATCACAAACTACTAAAAGATATAACAAGACAGGAGGCCAATTCAGTCTCAAGAAGCAATTTTTAGGAGATCATCTATTGACAAGACAGTCAAGACGATCTTCAAAAACCCAGATGAAGGAAGTAGCTCATCCTCTCCGATTTTCCAAACTCTGATGATTCAACCAATACTCAAAGAAGATTGGTGTCTTATCCATGTGGTTACAATAGAAAGAAAGCCTATCTATACAGATAAAATAGACAAACATTTCATTTGGGATGTAGATCCCTATAGACGTGACCCAGACTGTGAGTGCTGGATGCATGATGATGAGATGGATGAAGATGTCATTAGCCATAAAAGGGAAAAGAAAGGTAGGTGTAAACCACCACCACCTCCACAAAGAAGGACTAATCCGAATAATGGTCATTGGGTAGGAATTCACAAGAAAGCTCATCCTCTCCCTATTTACAAAGAAGCTCTTAGGATCCTCAGAGAAGAAAACCTTATTCCACAAGATGACCCTGACCTTATCTCATGGTCACCCTCAGATCATTATAACCCGATAAGCCCTTCCAATAATATTGAACCAATTCCTTGCTTCATGATGTCAGCACCAACCTCAGAATACGATCAACATTTCCCTGCTTTGGAAAGAAAAATTGATCCTATCACAAATAGGTCAGCTAAACCTTTCATACAACCAAATGAAGTTCACCTTGATAGAAAATTAAAGCCTTTGACTCAAGCTAAAGAAGTCCTCAACTGGCAATCAGAAAATATGGTTGCCCAGAATGATAGCTTACGAAAGCTTGACCAGAAGGTAGAAAAGATCACATAAATGTTGGGACAAACAAATGAAGATCTCAAAGTCTTATCTCAAAAAATGCAGAAGCATTATAAAAACCTCAAAGCCCAAGTTTCTCAGATGGACTATGATCTGAAGAAAATGTTAGATGAAAGAACCTTCAGAAAAGACTTTTATCAAATGGAAAGGGAAATCAGAAGGTTACAGGCCCAAGTAAAAGAAATGGACGACTTCATAAGAGCTTCTAAAGAGCACAAGCCTAAGCCTGTTGAAAACCTTTTCTTTAATCCTCCTACTTTTCCCAACTATTTTACCTGGCCAGAAAGACTCTCTCATTTCTTTCCAACATATACTTCTTCACCACCAGAATATGTTAAATACATACCTACAACTTATAGACCAAAAAGTGCTAGGACTACAACCTCAACATCCAGAAACAAAGGAAAGGATGTTTGTATAAGCAAATCGTCAACTAATTCGCGGGGAATCCGAGAGATACCTCTTCTAAAGCTCCATAAAGAGGAAACGTTAGATCAATGTCTTCAACCACCAGACCAAGGCTATTCAACCATGGCAGTTTCAAAAAACAATAAAGAATTTCAGGATGATTATTCTTCCACAAGCTCTACCTCAACAATTAGCAAACATTCCCTCTCCTATGAAGAAAGCCAAAAGTCATCCATAATTGGAAATTCATAATCCTCCTCAATTGAATCAGACTCTGAAAGAGACCATATGAACATCGCCAAACTCTTTATGGTAAACATTAAAAATGAAGACTCCTTCTATGAAGAATCGTTTGAAGATGAACATGCCACCGAAAAATCAAAAATAAATAGTGGTCATTGGTTTACTCTGGATGATATACCTTATAACCGTTGGAGGAAAAGACTTATTGTGTTTGGAGCATGGCTTGACACCCACCTTATGAAACCTAGTTCAGATTCCTACAAAGTCATTGGAGAATTTTGTTGCAGAATGACAAGAACCTTGAAAGAATGGTACAATAATACGGGTACGTTTTAGCAATATGAGGTACATAGACTAGAAAATGCTGTCGTAGTTCTTGGAGTTCTACATGGTGAATTCATAGGTAATTTGGAGATATTTCACATAAAAAATAGGCAAGAATTCTTTGAAATGAGATGTTGTTCCCTTACAGGAAAAGACCTGGAAAACATTTTCAAAGAATGTCTCATAAATTTTATGTGTTGAATGGATTCAATGATCCAAGCCTCAAACATTCTTATGTCTCATCTTTACCACAAGAACTTCAACCTAAGATACACCGATTAATAGCCACAACCAATAAAGAGATCAAATCCGTGAGCTTAGGCCAAATTCACCAAACAACTTTGGAAGCTCTTGAAAAGTTGTGTAGATTGCACCAACATTTCTCAAAAGTGGTCGAACAAAAATCTAAGTTCAAAAAATCATGTCAAAAGCCTTATTTAGAAATCAAGTGCGAAAAGTACAAATGCCATTGCTCAACCAAGAAGAAGAACCATCAGTCTACTTACTTAAAGCATCTTCAGTCTTCCAAAAAGAAAAAGGAAAAACTTGAAGTTTTTCAAGAAGAAACCATTCAGGGGAAAAAACAAAGGACAAAGATGCTTTGTTTGTGTGAAAAAGGGGCATTTTTCCAAAAATTGCCCAAAAAAAATAGGCAAAGCCTTAATGTTGTCCAACTCTCTACAATTTTTAGACGGAGATCTAGAATCCTTATGCTCAGAACAAAGTTCTACTGATGAAGAGACAATATTTGCTCTTCAAAGCTCTTCATCTGAAGAAAACTCACCGGTTGAGTCAAAAGAGGAAGACAATTGCATTCCTATTTACTCTCTCAAAGAAGTAGGGAGCACCTTGCCTACTCCTCCTCTTCCTTGTGTTGAAATCCATGTCCTCGCCTCAAAGTTTTCTTACCCCAAGAAAGTTATAGCCTATATGGATACTGGTGCTCAAATAACCATGATGAACCCAAGCATCCTCCCTACAAAAGCATAGGTGAAACATGTCGCATATTTTTAGGCAGTGGATGGAGAAACTTTAAGAACAAATTTGATGACAAAGGTGAAAATTGGAATATGATTCTTTCCCGAATGCATAGCTTAAACAAAGGTCATTGGTAGTAGCGTCCGAAATAAAGATATTGTTGTGGGTATATATGTTTATTCAACAACAAATAGGCTTCAAATTATCCCAACAGGAATCAAATTTAAACCAGAACTTAAACCCTATTCAGAAATATTAAAGTTATATTCCATTTCTAAAGCTCACGCTGAATATGAAGAAGTTAAGTCCAAATTACTTAGACTTTGTGCAGACAATCATGAAGAGTTCTCTCATCCAAAACCTTTATGAACAAACAAAGACTTTTATGTCCAACTTCCTTTCAAGCTCAATGAGGATATCAATCCAAAAACCTCTTAATCATTTTTTGAGAGATGACAAATTTCCCATTCCAAAAACCTCTTCATTAAACATCTTCCTCAAAGATGCTCAGATCTATTCCAAGTTTGATATGAAGTCAGAATTTTGGCAATTAGGTGTTGACCCTGAGAACCATTACAAAATGGCGTTATGCATTCCTAATGCCCAATACCAATGGACAATATTACTATTCGGGATTAAAGTGACTCCCTTACTATTTCAAAACGCCATGACTAGAATTTTTAGCCCATTATCGATAATATTATCATCTACATTGCTGATGTATTGTTATTTTCAAAAGATGAAAAGGCTCATAAACAGTTATTGGGCCAATTTTTCCAAATAGCCCAAGATCATGGAATGATGCTCTATGAAAAGAAGAGCCAGTTAGCTCAGACAGAGATTGATTTTTTAGGAATGCATTTCTCTCAAGGAAAATATCAACCTCAACCTCACATTTGCTCAAGAATTGTTAAATTTTCTTGATGAAAATCTCACCATTAAACAAATCCAGCAATTTCTCGGTATAAGCAATTATATCAAAAATTTCATACCAAAGCTTGGGAAATACACAAGTCCACTGTCACAACTACTCAAGAAAAATCATCCACCATGGGAAACGAAGCACATTGAGGCCGTCAAATCCCTGAAAAAAGGTTGTACAAACTCCACCTGCTCTGAAAATCCATGAAAATGGAAAAACAATTCTACAAACGGATGCCAATGATCATTATTGCGGTGCAGTCGTGATAGAAGAAATTAATAGAGTAAAGCATTATTGTGGTTATGCTAGTGGTCAATTCAAAGAAGTTGAGAAACATTACCACACCACTTACAAGGAAGCACTTGCAGTCAAATTAGGTATCCAAAAATTTGATTTCCACCTGAGGGATTATCAGTTTGATGTTCAAATGGATAATTCTTCTTTTCCTAGGATCCTCGAGTTTAAATATAAAATGCCTCCAGATCCCCAGACTCTTTGGCTCCAAGATTGGTTTTCAAGATATGATTTTTCAGTAAAACCTATCAAAGGAAATCAAAAATTTGATTCCTGATTTACTTTCCAGACCTATGAGACCTATCCAGATCATCACTAAAACACACACCTTTCCATTGATTCTCATGATCAAATTACTACCAGCCCATGGTTCTACCATCAAGGATCTTCCTCTCGGAATAGACTTGTCTTTCTCACCATCCCGACTCAAAGAATACGCCAAAAATAATCTTTTTTATTTTATGGCGAAGATAATGAAAGAGACAAGAAAGTTTCCAAACCACTCCCCTTTTCTTCCAAACATACCCTTCTATTTACCATTAAGATATACCCAACATTTAAGATTACTAAAAATCATTTATGGTATATTTGGTGTGCAACTAGTTTGTATGTTATGCCTATCTATATTCCAACTGAAGCAATGTACAAGCATCTGACAGATCCAAAAAATCACAACTCCTTAATATGGACTATACTTGGATGGTACTCTCCACTGGAATGGTGTTGGAAACAATTAGAACTGGTCTTAGATGAGGTCAAATGAAGAAGATTAACACAAGATGCTATAAGCAAACTTAAGATGATTTTCATCCTACATAGGCCATATCAAATAGATTCCAGGACTAAACTCCTCATTAGCGCAAATTATGATGATCTATGGGAAACCATTGATGATTATCCTTCAAGTATAAAAGTTATGAAATAATTAATGGATTATCTATATTTTATTAATCTCTATAATCAAGAAAAAAACCCAAGCTGATACAACCTACATAAGTCATGGAAATCTTCCATCCTAGTGGCAACCAGTTAGTCCACAAGAATTTTCATGTGTAGGTCATAAAGTTCTTAAAAAGTCCCAATGGCAGAGAGTGGGAGTTTAAGAAATTGGAGAAAGCTCTACTCAACCAGAATAAAACTCTTAAAATAAAAATTGAGCTACAATTTGCAGCAATGAGTTTTGAAGAAAATTCAATGGATGTTGACACTTCAGAGAATCCTAATGAAGAAACTTTGAGAGAAATGCTAGAAGACATCTGGTAGTATGAGTCACATTATTCCCCTATTTACCTTCCAGAAGAATACTTGTCTAATCAGAATTCGTCCCAAAGTCACGAGCCTATCTATAAAGAATAATTAGTCAAAAGAGTCATGAATATGTCTTGTATAGTTATTATAGTTTTGTTTGCTTGTGTAAAATAATGCTAATAATATGACATAATAGTCAAAAGGTGTCATAATTATGTCTATATGGCATAATAGTCAAAAGGTATCATGATTATGTCTTCCATAATATTAAAGCATTCTAATAATGCTTATAATGATATGATCATGAATAGTTTTTATTTTGTCTTTTGTGTAATTCCTTGGTTATAAAAGGAGATATATTGTAACATATGAAGGCAGATGCAATTGAACTAAAACTATCAATGTGCTTAAGTATAAACATGTTCCTCTAAATTTTCTCTTCTTTTTGAAAGCTTTAAGTATTATGTTCATATCATAAGTTCCCTATAAGAGATGCAAGTATGCTCTACACTCGCCTTAGAAATGAGGATCTTGTGTATCAAAACACGTATGATTATTGATCCTTGCTACGGTCCTTTCTATCATAAGATTTTAGTTTTAATTGATAGTCTGTGCCTTGAGATTTGTAAGCCTTGGAATGGTTGTTTGTTATCTCGGTTTGATGATTCAATTAAGATTATTCTCATGAGAATAAAAACTTCCTAAAAATAAAATTTATTCTAGGCACTTCCTTCATCTGTATCTGAAGTTTCCGCAACAATCATTGAGTACATCT
Source organism: Cicer judaicum (assembly GCA_037974835.1). NCBI lineage: Eukaryota > Viridiplantae > Streptophyta > Magnoliopsida > Fabales > Fabaceae > Cicer > Cicer judaicum. Next base: position 1,367,287 of record JBBPBS010000968.1, on the reverse strand, counting down.
TTTTGTGAAAGAAATCTTAGATTGAATGATAAAATGCTTATGATCTTGACCATATCATACCATATATCAACAAAATCAAAAGCTATATAGGTTACAAAAGTCATTGTACTCAAAACTTAGACAATATAAAATTTGTGATAAACATTTAAATAAATCACAAATTTAGTTCTTGAAATTGTAGAGTTGAATTATTTGATCCCTAAAAAATAATGAAACTAAAAATTGATCCCTAAACTTGAAAATTGTCAATTGCGCAAGTCTTTCGAGTCAATCAATTTAATCTTAAAATTGTTCCTAAGGAAATAATATGATTGAAGTCTTTAAACTTTAAGAATCATTTTTTTACTTCGTTAATTTTATAGACTAAATTTTCTAATACTTATACATTTGGGGTTAAAGTAAAAAAATAGAGACTTGCTAGCGATAAAGCAAAAGAAGTGGGAGGCCGATATACATATATATCACTAATAATAATAGGAAAAAAGGGAATAGGAACATTTTCATCATCCAAATATTTTTTTTAAATGATTATTGAGAATTTATTAGTAACTTAATCGTTGAGTTAGTAAGTAAGTTTGTCAGACTATGAATATAGTCTGTGCGTTGTTCACGATACAATTGTAACCTTAAAAATTTAAGAGAATGTTAAAATTTTAAATGTCATTGTGAAATGAAAATGATTTTTTTTCTTCCATAAATATCATTTAATTATTTATTTACACACTTTAAATTTTGATGTACTTGCACCATTGTTGCTCCTCATTGATTTTAGTTGAAGAATTAGTTATAATTGTTTTTTTTTTTAAGAATCATTGAACATTTGTTGCTAACAATGATATATCTTTTGCTAATGTGATACAATCAAATGTATTTTAAACTTGAAATTAGAGAGTTGAGAGCGAATAATATTTTTTAAAGTAAAATTTAAAATGTAAAGATATCATCGTGATTAATTGACATCTCAATTGTATTGCCACTTCCATTTACATATAAATATATAGACACGCTAAAAATATTATTAATAAAATAAAAAGACCGATAACAAAAAAAAAATAGAGGGAAAAAATTACTAAAATCATATCAGATTGAATAATCTATTTATTTATATTGCTAAATGAAATTAATTTACAAATAGCAAGAGATTGAATCAGTATAATAATATTTTTTTTAAATATAATTAATTAAGTTGTAAGCTTTTCTTTAACGACATATGTTAGCATTAATACATCAAAAAATTTAAAATCATATAATTTATTTAAATTATAAATATGGAAATGTGTTATAGTATATCTTTCTTTTTATGGGAATACAATAATATTAAATTTTGAGAGTTTTTTCATTGAAAGTTTTTCAGCAAGTGTACTGAATCGTTGCAAGTAATAATAAAACGGTAGTACTGAGTGTCGAACTCAAGGACTGCGTTTTACTATTGAATTTTATTTAATTACTAAATTGAACAAAAGGTTCCCAAGTTGATTGAAATAATATTTGAAATTAACAACAGTAATAAAATTGATCTTTTATAATGAGAAAAATGTCAGGGATGAGTTTCACTTCGAATCCAACCTTGGTGTCTAATTTGATCCTATTTACTGAATTCCTTTATTGAATTATTACCGAATTGTCTTTATTATTCTTGCCCTAATGTCTTAGTGACATAACCTTTAATTCCAAAGTAACCACTAATTCCTTAGTAGATTTAAGATTAGAATTAAGCATTAGCATTAGCAACTAATTTAATTGATTTCATAACCTGCATCTATCCCTAGACTACAAATACATGAGTTTCTCATCTCAAGCATTCGTAAAGTCCACTTTCGTTTCAAAATACAAATCGTAGAACATTTTAATGTTGATCAAGCAATAAAAAACATTAAGCATAGAGATGAGAAAAATAATTCAATAAACTCATTCATATAACTAGAAATCAAATCAGAAAAATAAGGGTTTCATCTAGTTACACTCATCCCTAACAAATAGGGTTTAGTTACTCATGACAGAGATACAAAAGATAGAGATTAGAGAAGAGTTACAAGAAGGATTCATGAATGATTCTTGATAAAACTGCTCCAATGATGAAAGAAACGGCCGTCTTTGAGTTTCTCTGCTAGGGCACAAGTCTCCCAACTTCCCAAGAGTCAAAAAGATCCCTAAATAGTAAAAAATTGCATTTTTATGAATGCTGATGCGCGTCGCGCGCTCCGGGCGCGTATTGACAATATTTAATGGCTTCATGAAAGTTGGTTCCGATGTCTTCATAAAAGTTGTAGATATGGATCTTAGCTTTCATTAGGACTTGGCTGGACTCCAATTGGACATCTAGAACTCCAGATATGGCTTAAATACTCCACATAGGTCATGTAGATTTTTCACCAAAATTCAGCACTGCACTAAAACAAAGTAACAACGCAAAACTACGAAAAATCTCTACTTAATTAAGAAAATAAGAACAAAAACATTTCATTAAATCATATAACTAAAATAAACAAAATATATCAAATAACTCATTAAATTAACTAATAATTAAAGACAAATAAGACTAAAATCAATAAAAATTATGCATATGATGAAGAGTCATCAGTGGTCCAACTTCGTTCAAGAGATTAATTTTGCAATTATGCGTAGAGGATATCATATTCACATGATAAATAATATTACTTTTGAATCACTACAAGAAAAACACCATTTTGTGGCCAACTTTATAAATATTTTGTGGCCGAATGAAACCCTCACAAATTAGTGACCGAAAAAGCCCTCACAAATGCCAAAATTAAAATTGGTCTTTATTTGTGGCTGAAAAAGCCCTCACAACTTTTTAAATATTTAACTGGATTTTGTGGCTACCTAAGCCCTCACAAAATCACAAAATTGTGATTTTACAGTGCGTTTGTGGCTGCATAGGCCGCCACAAAGGAATCCGTACGTGGCATTTGTGGCTGCAAAGGACGCCACAAAGGAGGCCCAATACAGCTGGAATTTCTGGCCGCTCAGGCCATCACAAGTGGACATATCCGTTAGCCTTTCTGGCGGCAAAGGCCACCACAAAAGACATTATAGCTGTTGGCGTTTTTGGCCGCCCAGGCCGCCACAAAAGTCAAGTATCCGTTGGCATTGTGGCTGCTTTGGCCTCCACAAAGGTTCAAGGTAACACTATATATATTTCTCCACTCCTCCTTCATTTTTTCACATTCAACTTCTCTCTAAAACCTCCTTCTAACTATTCTCTCCACCTTCTCTCTACACAAAATATTTCATAAGCTTGATTTAAATTTGGTAAGTATAAATTAGATTATATATGTAGTTTTATAATTTTATTTTTTAATTTGATATAAGTAATTAATGTTATTGATTTTTATTTTTACAGTGCTTGTTAATTATTTCGAAGACTTGCAAGCATCGTACGTGAGTGAAAGCTTGAAGTTAGACGCTACTCAACATCAAGTTAGTATTTTATATATTTTAAATTTAGATTAGTAAATATATATATATATATATATTATTTTTAAAATATAGATTAGTAATATATATATATATATATTTAGATTAGTTTTATAAATTTATTTTAAAAAAAAATAGGAATGATGTTGTTAGTATTGATATTTTTTGATAGTATTGAAATATATATATATATATATATATATATATATATATATATGTGTGTGTGTGTGTGTATATATATATATACACATAATTATTGTATTGATAATAATATATTATATTGTGTGCAAATGCATGCTCCCCTAATTGACATATAAATATGTCAAAATTTATATATAATGCTTTTGAAAAATAAAACAATTAATATATAAAACATCGATATATATATATATATATATATATATATATATATATATGGATTTAGACCGTAGTTGGATGTACGATAGGAATTTTCCTGAAAGAAAGGGTCTTAAACAACGTTTTGCTAACAAGGTTGAAGACTTTCTCAATTTTTCGAGAGTGCAAAAAATGGTCGAAGATGAAGGGGGAATGAGATGTCCATGTTGTTTATGTCGATGTAGACGGTTTAAAAGTGATGATGAAATAAGAGTGCATTTGTATGCAGACGGATTTATGCCTAACTACTGGATTTTGACTAATCATGGAGAAGAGTCTCCGGCGGTGCCTAATACTAGTACATCTTTGAAGAATTATAACATAGGTCCTTCAAGTAGTACTAACATGTTAGGTATATATTATTATAACTATCAACACTTTGAGGCAATGAATGATATGATCTCGGATGCTGTTGGGGTTAATTTGTCATTCAATGAAGATCAATATGATGATATCGATGGACTTCCTAATAAAGAAGCTCAGAGATTTTATGGTCTTTTGAAAGAGACAAATAAACCATTGTTTGAAGGTTCTTCAAACTCAAAGTTATAAATGTGTATTAGACTGTTAGGTCTAAAGTCTCAATTTCATGTTTCCTGATTTAGCTTTGGATTTGATAACTAAAATGATGCTAGACGCAACACCTGTTAGAGATGGTTTGCCGCAAAGTTATTACGATGCGAAACGTTTAGTGTCAAAGTTAGGATTAGGTGTCAAGAGAATTGATTGTTGTGTTAAAGGTTGCATGTTGTATTATGACAATGAATTTGGTATGAATGATGCAAACTTAGTTGAATGCAAGTTTTGTCAAGAACCAAGGTATCACCAAAGGAATAACTCTAGGGTTAGTAGGGGAAAATCAATTCCAAGGAAAGCAATGTTTTACCTCCCTATTGTATCAAGATTGCAAAGATTATTTGCATCAATACAAACTACAGGAAAGATGACGTGGCATTATGAGAATAGAAGAAATTCAGGCGAGTTGTGACATCCATTTGATGGTCAGACATGGAAACACTTTGATCAATTACGTCCTGATTTTGCGTCAGATCCACGCAATGTAAGACTTGGATTATCCTTAGATGGATTTACGCCTTACACACAAGCATCGTCTACTCCTTATTCTTGTTGGCTGGTTATTGTTACTCCTTACAATCTTCCTCCTGATATGTGTATGTCTAAGCCTTATATGTTCTTAGCTGTTGTGATACAAGGTCCTTCTAATCCTACAACAGGTATTGATATTTATTTACAACCTTGGATTGACGATTTGAAGAGGTTGTGGAATGGTGTCTTGACGTATGATATTGCTCGGAGAGAAAATTTTATGATGAGAGCTGCATTGATGTGGACCATTAATGATTTCCCCACTTATGGGATGTTGTCAGGATGGGGCACCCATGGTAAACTAGCTTGTTCTATTTGTATGGAAGATACAAAAGCATTTACTTTAAAATTTGGCGGGAAGGCATCGTGGTTTGACTCGCATCGTAGGTTTTTACCTACTGATCATGCATTTAGAAGGAACAAAGTTGCATTTATGAAGGGCTATGCAGAAAGTCTAGGACCCCCGCTTAAATTGACATCAGAACATGTTTGGAATAAAGTAAAAGATATGCCAAAGGTACATGTTGTTAATGGTGTGGCTTGTAAACCCCAAGGTTACGAACAATGGTACAATTGGACAAAAAGATGTATTTTTTGGGATCTACCGTATTGGAAAGATAATCTTTTGAAACATAATCTCGATGTTATGCATATTGAGAAAAATTTCTTTGACAACATCTTTAGTACTGTGATGAATGTGAAAGGGAAAACAAAAGATAATGACAAAGCTAGAAAAGACATAGGTATATATTGCAGACGACCAGATTTGTTGTTGGTGGAACAAAACGGCAAGACCCTAAAACCTCGTGCGAATTACACTTTATCTACTGATGAAGCCAAATCTGTTTATCGTTGGATCAAAGAGCTGAAGATGCCTGACGATTATTGTTCTAATTTGGCAAGATGTGATGATGTGGAAAATTGGAGGATGCATGGGATGAAAAGTAATGATTGTCATATATTTTTAGAGTGTTTACTTCCTATTGTCTTTAGTGCTTTACCGGCACATGTATTGAACCCACTTATTGAAGTGAGTCAATATTTCAAGAATTTGTGTTCTTCAACACTCATTGATAAAGATCTGATCAAGATGGAAAATGACATTCCGATCATTCTATGTAAGTTGGAGAAAGTATTTCCTCCTGGGTTTTTTAATTCCATGGAGCATCTCCTAGTGCATCTTGCAAGTGAAGCTAGGCTTGGTGGACCAGTTCAGTATAGATGGATGTATCCATTTGAAAGGTGATATATATATATAGGTTCATGGAGCTTATTGCACATCTCTTTGTATGTTATAGGTTCATGGGTTATTCAAAACGGTCGGTGAAAAACAAAGCTAGAGTTGAGGGCTCAATTTGTTCATCTTACCTACACCGTGAAACAACACACTTTTGTTCTCATTATTTCAACAATAAAACGTTGTCACCAGTTAACGAAAGAAACGATACTGATAGTGTTATACGTCATCCACATGCTTTATCAGTTTTTTGCTTGTCTGGTCATCATGCTGGTAGGGATTTTCCGATTTTCTGGCCAAGCGACAAAGTATTTAATGCGGCACATGTTCACGTTTTGATTAACTGCATTGAAGTTAAACCATACATTGAGTACGTTTCAAATTCCTCTTCTTATTAAATAATTATATTTAATTATATGATTAAATTGATATTCACCATATATATGGTCATCGATCAGGGCATTTTTAACTACGGGACAATCATCTGATGATATACATTCAAATTTCCCATTATGGTTTCAACAACAAGTGCATCTGGAAGAGCAAACTCCTATCAACATCCACTTAAGGCACTTATCTATGGCCCGAGTAGAAGTTTCAAAGAATGGCACACCTATTACATCAATGGATACAAATTTCACACTGAATCTTGGACTAAAGGAAAAGAAACAATTAATAATGGAGTTTGTATGAAAAGTGTCTCTGATAGTGGTGTAGTAGAAGATTTCTATGGCATAATTGAGCATATTTACGAAATTGACTACACGTTCCTAGATTATGCGAAAAAGTGGTGTTGTTTTACTGTAAGTGGTTTGATCCATCTAGTAGAGGAACTAAAATCAATTTGATATCCAATACTATAGACATTCGAATGAGCAAAAGATATCCACGGTTTGATCCATTTGCCCTGGCCTATAATGTAAGACAAGTGTATTATGTTCCTTATCCATCAACTATCAGAAAGCAAACAAGGTTGGTGTGCTGCAATCAAAACAAGACCAACGAGTGGAATAGAGGAAGTTGAAGCAGGTCAAAATGAAGAAGTTGCATTTCAAATGAATGAAATGTCAAATTTGGATCATGTGATTGGAGATGAGACTATTAGTCAACTTTGTCATGAGTCACACATTGGAGAAGAAGTTGATGAATAAGAAATAGATGAATTAGAGAATGATGAAGGCAATATTGATTTAATTCACTCATCAAATGATGATGACGATGACCAAGACGAAGACAATTAATTAATTAGACATTATATATATATTTGTGTGTATATATATATATATATAATATTATATTATAATGTGAAATGAACGACAACTTATATATATATATATATATATATTTATATTTTATATATATTTCTTTATTTATGTGAATTTTAAAATTATTTATGTATATTTCATTATTAATTAATTAATCTTATGTTGATTGTACATACACACATATATTATATATATATATATATATATATATATATATGGATATGAATATATATATATATATAGACATGGCTTCAGTATCGGGAGTAGGAGGTTCAGGAGGTTCGGATGGATCACGAGGAGCAGAAACGGTGGCAATACGAGGAATATCCAAAACATCACGTGGTAAGAAAAAAGTTGCTAAACCACGTGTTGTTAATGACCCATCTCTCATGCCGATGCCGACCATTGGTACTAGTGGTGGAGCTATTCCTCTATATTCGGAGGTCCTAGTAGAGCCTTATACCTTAGACGAAATAATGAAACCCAGATGTGTTGATTGCTACAACCGCATTGTCATCATTCCAGAAAAAGATGGGTATGTAAACTATGATTGATTAAATTAATTATGATTGTTAAATATTTTACTATTGTATATGTTACGTTATTTTATTAATTAATTTTTATATTTAATTTGTATGTAAATTTTGAAGATATCTTCCTTTTAAATCATCTGCAAAGGCAATTGCTGAAGTCATACAAGAGAAATACAAAAAACTATGGTTGTCTTGGGATGAGATAAAAGAGAATAAGACACCTCAATTTAATGAAGTTGATCAATTTTTACATTGTTTCAAAGTAAGTGATTACATTAATTTATTAAAGTATTAATTAATTATATATACATTTGATTGCTTAATTGAATTATATTTTTAATATTTTTTAAATTTAAACAAACAACAGACTAAATGTAATTGGAAAAGAGAGCATGATGCTGCAGTTTTGGCTTCATTTGACCATCGCTTTTCAAAGTGTCTCTCATCTATGTTGTCTTATGCATGTAATAAGGGCGAGGAAAAACGGCCTAATTGAATTGGTGAAAATGTTTGGACTGCTTTGTGGAGGAAGTGGAACGCAAATGCTTACAAACAGAAGAGAGAAAAAACAAAGATTAATAGAGCATCTGAGAGGGGTACCCGTACTCATAAGAGAGGTTCCATGTCTGCCGGAGAAATTAAATATTATATGGTAATTAATTATTATTTATAATATATATCTATTAATTTTTATTCAATTAATCATCACATTTCACCAAATTATAAACTTGACATTAATTTAATATATATTTTAGAAAAAGCAACTTGGAAGGGAGGTCACTCAGGCTGAGATACATCGCTATCTTCATGTTAATCCTCAAACAAATGAGTATACTGTTGAATTATCAAAAACGATTCAGGTAATTATTATATATTAATTACACCTTTAAATTATTATATATTAATTATTAACTATTTTAATTTTTAATTTTTTTATTTTTAATATAGGAACAACTTCAACAAGTCATGAAAGAATGGGATGATCATCAAGCTACTCTTCCTTCTGCTATGCGAGCTGGTCCAGTGCAGCCGAAACAATATGAGACCGCAAGTTTTATGAACATCAGTGGTGGCAAGTACAAAGGGCGTGTGCTGGGTGCCGGTACTTTATCATCAACCTTTGTGAAAGGTCCAACCGGCTATATTCAGACTGAGACATCTTCTTCTTATGCTAGTACGAATCGATCTCATCGTCCGCCGATGGATAATCTTGACAAGTTAAAGGAGCAATGTACAAGTGAGCAAGAAAAAAGGACACATCAGCTGATACAAGCCGTAATTGATAAATTGAATGAGGAATGAAAACAAAGGTTTCAAGAGCAGCAACTACAATTTCAACAACAACAATTTTCATTTCCTCCTGTCTTTCATCAGCAATTCCCGCCTCGGCCTCAATACTTGCATCAACAACCACTTTTCCAGCAGCAACAAAATTACTCTCAATACTCCCAGTAGCAGCAACCGCCTCCAAATTTCCAACAGCAACACCAAGATCCTTCGAACTCTGCCTTCCCGCAACAGCAGCAGCCAATGTTTCAGCAACAACAATATTTTCATAATTATCAGTATGCTCCATCATCTTCATATCAACTTCCTCAACCTTAACCAGATCATCAAACTGCATACCGACCAACTATGCCAACAACTGGGTTGATCAGACCAGATTTAAATCAACCTCAACCAGCTAAGGCTCCTCCTTCGACTAGTGGTGGTGCCATTGAAGATGAAATTCAATTTCAAAGCATGATGTCTCATAACACAAATTAATAATACTTTTGAGGGACTTCTTTCGTCAGGTATGAATTATATTTATATATATAATATTTATTTTAATATTTAATATTTAATATTTAATTTTAATATTTAATTTTAATTTTATTTAAATTTTAGTTTAATTTTAATTTATTTATAATTTAAATTAATTCAAATTTATGTTTAATTATAATTATAATTATTAATTTAAATATTTAAATATTTTATTATTAATAATTTAAATATTTTGTTATTAATTTAAATATTTTATTATTAATATTTTATTATTTAAATTAATCTTTAATTTAATTATTAATCTTTAATTTTAATTTAAATATTTTATTTTAAATTTTTAATTATATTAAGATTAGTTTATTATATATTAAATTTAATTTAATTATAATTTAAATTTAAATTTAAATTTTAATCTTATATTTATATTAATTTATTATATATAATATTATAATAAACTGTTAATTTTGAATTTCAAAGTTAATTTATTAAATACGTAATATTTTGTGGCGGCCTAAGCCCTCACAAAGGAGGGAATTTGTGGCGGCCTGGGCCTTCACAAAGGTCCAATCAGAAAAAATTAATCTGTTCTTTGCGGCGGCCTATGCCCTCACAAACACAGACTTTTGTGGCTGCAAAAGCCCTCACAAATGCATATTTTTGTAGCTGCAAAAGCCCTCACAAATGCCAACCTGTTTCAGACACTTTGTGGCTGCAAAAGCCCTCACAAAACTTTGTGACCACCTTATTTGTGGCTGTCAAAAGCCCTCACAAAATCCAACTTTGTGGCTGCTTCTACCCCTTTTGTGAGGGCTTTTGGCCCTCACAAAAACCTTGATTTCTTGTAAGCTTTTCTTTAACAACATATGTTAGCATTAATACATCAAAAAATTTAAAATCATATAATTTATTTAAATTATAAATATGGAAGTGTGTTATAGTATATATTTCTTTTTATGGGAATACAATAATACTAAATTTTGAGAGAGAGTTTTGTCGTCTGTTGTGGTCCAACTTTGTTCGAGAGATTAATTTTGCAATTATGCATAGAGGATATCATATTCATATGATAAATAATATTACTTTTGAATGATAGGTGTATAATTTCTTAAACTATCATACGCATCCACTTTCAAAAATGAGTTGTACTTTATGATTTTGTTTTGCAAAAATAAAACAATCATAATATTTTACATTATGATCTTCATACAATGATGCTCCAAAAATTTGTAATGATTTTTATAATTTTTTTTTGGAAATGAAATATTTTTTTTATTTTAATATTTTATTGAAAATTTATTAATTTTTTTGTTAGTGCAATTTAAGAGAGACACCAAAAAGAGTTTTAAGGAGGTTTTGAACCCAAAATATGATAAAATTAATATAACCAGTAATTAATTAATATTTATTTCTAAAAAAAATATGTTTAAACTCTTAATAATGATATTGAATATTTCATTATTATTAATTTTTTGTAAAGGAAGATTAAAAATAAAATAATAGCTTTAAGGATAATTGAATTTTTCAATTAATTTTAGTATTAATGTATATTTATTTGTTGAAACTTGAAACGTTTTGTTTAAGGTAAACTTCTCGAGTCAAAAATATGATGCAACTAATATAACCATTAATTTACTATAAAAATATATGTTTCAACTATTAATAATTAATGATATTAAATATATTATTGTTATTTTCTTTTGAAAGAAGATTAAAAGTAAAATAGTAATTTTATGGACGACTGTTTTCCAATTAATTTTAGTATTAATATATATTTATTTGTTGAAAGTTGAAAAATTTTGCTTAAGGGAAATCTCAATTACCATTATTTATCACATAACTTTATTAAAAATTGTTTATTAACTATTAAAAAAATTTAAAATTGCAATCTTTTGTATTAAAGAGTAAAATATTATTGATCAATTTTTTTTATTAAAATTAAAAAATATAATAAGTTCACATTATTTTAAAAGTCTATATTTTATCATAGTTGAGTTAGATGCAAGATGAATTTGAATCTTCTAATATTAAATTAATTAAATTTGTAGATGAAAATATTTGTTTAAAAACTATTTGAGGACTTAAGTTAAATTTTTTAAACACGATATCAGCTACAAATTGATATAGAGAATGCTAAATGTGTGATGAAATTCTAATAGAATTAAAGAAAATTGCAGATACTTCAATTCTTTCTTACATATAAATCCAATTTTTCAAACTCAAAATATGTACTCTCAAATATGTCTAGATACTTCAATTCCAATTTTAATTTAGAATTTTCTGATAACTTTAGCGATATTAATTTTTTGTTGTTGCAATGAATTACCATGAATACATATTTGAATTAAGTTATAGCTTGGTTGTTGAGAAACACTCAAGAGTTTTCAGGAGGTTTTTGGTCCAAAATCAGATAAAATTAATATAATTATTAATTTATTTACATTAATTTATAAAGAAATATATTTTCAATTATTACGAATGATGTTGAATACAACATTATTATTTTGTGAAAGAAATTTAAAAGATAAATAAATGTTCAAATTATATTAATATGTATTTATTTGTTGAAACTTCAAATATTTTGTTTAAAGTAAATTTCAATTTCTATTTTTAAATGATTTTATAAAAAAAATTGTTTATTAACTATTAAAAAAAAATCAAAGTTACAATATTTTGTATTAAAAAGTAAAATATCATTGATTAAATTTTATTATTAAAATTAAAAAATATTATTATCACGTGATTTAAATTTTTGATATTTTATCATGGTTGAGGGAGATACAAGATGAACTTGAACTCTCTAGTATCGAATATGTTAAACATGAAAGAGGTTATGTTTGAATTTCATTTTAATTTTGTAGATGAAAATAATTTATTTTATTTTATTTGAGGACATAAGCTATAATTTTTTTAATATGACATAAGTTACAAATTATTATAAAGAATACCAAAGAATACCAAAGATGTCATGTAAATCTAATATAATGAAAGAGAATGACAAATAATCGAATTCTTTGTGACATATATAAATTCCATTTTTTAAACTCAAAGTATGTATGTACCTTTGAAATGTATCGAGATGCTCAAGTTCCAATTTTTTGTCGTTTGATACCCGATAAATTATCTTAGAACACAAAACAATATATAAATATATATTTATAAAGGTGTTTTATGTAGTTGTGTGGACAATTTATAGTTAGTTACATAGGCGGAGATAAATGTATAGATGACACAAATTTTCTAAGAAATGGACGGAAGATCGAATTTTAATATTGCTTTGTTAGGTCAGATTTATACTTACAAAATAATTATTGGAACATTTGGGATGAGATAACTTCAATATGACGTATTTTGTTACCAATTAATGTGCAAGATATGTAAAGTTAGAATTGGAGGAGCCGCAAAAGTTGATTGAAGTTAGAAGATGGTATAATTATTTTTATGATGAGTTTTTTTTTTTTTTTTTGAAAGAGTTTTTAACTTATGTATATGATGTGTGAGATGCAAAAGCTAAATTGAGGAATAGAAGATGTGTGATGAATAATAGAGATATATGAAGGGTGCCACATAAGAATATAAATGATGTAGCGCTAATGTTATGATGTGACACATAAGTGTGTGACGTGTCATTCAATAGAGTTGAGATTCAATTTAATATATTATAATTAATATATTGTTAAATTAATCCATGTGTATACAATAATTTTATATATTACTACATGACAAACTTGTATGTTTACGAATTGTGTGCAACATGGAGAATGGCAACAATCAACTGCAAAAGAGTATCAAAATGTTTATCTAATCATAGCCCGAAAGAACACAAAAGACAGGAGTCCTCTTGAAAAAGCTCATCATCAACCAAGGATCCCCTAAAATTCACTCAAGTGGTTTGAAATGGAAGTCCTCACCTTATAATTTAAACTTATAAAACTATTGAGCGAAAACAATTTAATATTCCCTGATTTAGAAGCAAACGAAGTTTATATCTTATTCCACATGGTTTTCGCATCTGTCTCATTAGCAATATGATTATAAATATTATCGGCTAACATATTGCCTAAAAGATCACATACCTATTGATGTTCAAAATCTAATTCTTCCATAGATTTACCATTTGGGTTTTTAGAACTAAAAATAGGAAGATGCATTTTATTCACAAATAACATCTTTCATCTTGTCCTTCCACAAATGATAATTAATACCATTTAAGTATACCATCTTTATATTTATATTTGGCCTCACCCTCCAAGCAAGTTAAATAGCCCTTTAACCAAGAGCTCTAATGCCACTCTAATAGAAATAAACACAAAAACATGATAACAAGTAATACACATGAGATATAATATTCCCCCAACTTGCAAGAACCTGTGAAGAACAACAACAAATATATGATAACAAACTAATCAAATAAAAGCACCGTAAAGAACACATATTTAACGTGGAAAAGCTCTCAATGCAAGGGTAAAAACTACAGGTCATCCAAACCAAAGAAATAACTTTACTATAATCAAATAAGGGTACAAGAGATTCTCAAAATGATGAACAAATTGTTTCTACAACCAATCAATATAACAAAGCACTAAAGAGTACAAATGAAAGTCAAGAAGAAGAAAAACACCCGAAAAGACTTGCTTATGTGCGAGCATTGTTCCTCCTTCTCCAGACATCATTTCACTCTTCTGATTGTTGAAAACGAAGACCTGAATGTTGTGAATCTATTGTCCAACAATCAACTCGATCCAACAGTTATCAAATAGGCAATGGATATTTTTCTAAGACTCATTTGACAAAATCGTGAATAAGGTTTACTTTTCTCTTTTCTCTTTTGGTGGCTGTTTTTCTTTTTAAATAGTCTCTCTTACAATCCTTATATGACTTATCTTCACTTAAATAAGTGAGACACATGAACTATAATATTTGAGTTTTTCTCCAATAGAAAAAAAGTCCAATATCCAAAACATTTTTCAATAAAAATCAGTGGAACTCGGTCAAAATTGGTGATTCAATCGGTTTAGCAAACCATTTCAGTTCAATGCACAACAAAGAAGAAGGAGACTTAAAATATTACTATAAAAGTTGTAAAAAAAAATGTCCATAAAAATCCTCATTCTTTAGTTGCATCTTTGACATCGAAACTGAATACATAAAAGGCTGCAATACAGGAGCGTGAGGCGATGCAAGAGCAGTTGGTTGGTCACTAGCAACTCTCAATATCTCATCTAAATAATTTGAGTGTCTTGGGTGAATTCATCTTGCAAGTCACTTCTAAGGTTATTCTCACTAGGTTGCTCATCAACAAAAGCGCGATGTGAAAAATGTTTTGAATAAAGCTAGAAGCCAATGCGTATGCCCATTGCCATAATTTAAAAATATTAAACAAACAACATAATTGAGTTCACTTTCATCAAAACATATATAACCCTTTCACAACTCTTAGTCTCTTACAGCCGGCACAAATTATTAGACATACATCCACTTCAACCTCAAACTTCAAAAAACTTAATTCATGCAAATCAGGGACAGCCAATAACAATAATTTACGAGACACACTTAAAAGGAGGCACGAAATAACAAGTCAGAAAATAAAAGTAATGAAAGATGGATAAACATAATAGAACGAATACTACATTACAGACATTGAATATTGAGAGTAAATAACACATGTGCTAACTCCATCAAGATTACATTGTGTGGACTTTGGATTGATGTTCATATCTTTGTTCAGGGTCACATTGACGTTAACGGACAAAAAACCTACAAGTTTTCAATTTTAAGATAGAGAATGATTAGTATATATCTTGTAGGAAATAATAGTTTAAGTGAAGTACTTACAGTTAGTTCATCATATTCGTTGATTAACTAAATCATAAACATCTATCTTATCTTTTAGAATAAAATATACGATTAAATAAAATCGATTGTTATCAAAATTACAAAGGTCGGAGCATAGTATATATACTTTTTTTTGGAAATTAGATTGTTGTGACAAATGAAATATAAATAATAAATTTAAATATTTAATCAAAATTATTTTGAATGATATTTGAATTCTTATTATTATGAGAATCCAACTATTTTTTTTGTAATACTCAATCACTGTGTTTTTCATTTTCAATTATAACGTGTTTAGTGAAATTGTGAAATAGTAAAAAATTAGAACATCCTGCTGAAAAAATACCACACTAGTGTTTGCACCAAAAACATAAGCCATCTTTAGAATTTTTTGACATTTATAAAAGTTTAAATTTAATAATTAAATAAGAGAGTTCTAATTTTTTTTCCAATGCATTGCATAATTTATATAGTCAAGTTAAATTTTGAACATAGTCTAACTTCCTAATATTTGAAGCTCATTTTCTGAAAACTTGTGCAAGACATTGCAGCGTCCTATTAAAGCAAATTGGCACATAAATGGTATATAATTCCAAATAATAATTTACTAGTAGGCAAAAATATAACCAGCAACATAACAATAATAATTTACTTGTAGGCAAAAATATAACCAGCAACATAACAATCATACTTCATGTTTACGGTTAAATTATTGTGTACAAAGTATTGTGTTGGTTTTACATCCATGAATGCTTCGTCCACAAAAATAAAACTGACTGAAAGAAGAATATATATGCTCAATATGTAACAAATACAAAAAAGTTAATTATATATTAAAAAATCCTAATTAGACAAACTCTCAATATTTCATGTAAAGTAAATAAAAATCTTCATAACAAAATTTATATTTGTAATTACCCGGTTGAGTCTAGGATGGGTTTTGTTCTAAATTAAGGGACTACTATATTGTAAAATAATAGTATTTATCTACACATCCATTTGAAAATTGAACATCAACATACATTAAAGGTCAATATCATTTTTAAAATACAAGAAAAATATGCAAACCCCATTTTAAGAAAATTAATGATAAGAATTATTGAAACAAAAATATAAACGTCAATATGGTATTCAATTGTTGAAGTATTATAAGAAATACAAGTCTCCATTAACTCATTGTCAGATTTACAAAAAAATATCGAACTAGATTAATGGGTAGTTCAAAATTGATCTATATTCAATGAAATAAAATTTAGGATCAAATAAGTTTTTAGTCTTTATAAAATTTTAAAATTTTATTAATCTCTAAAAAAATTCTCAACTTTTTAGTACCTATTTTTTTTTTATTCATTGTTAGTCCTTATTTTGAAATTTTTTTTTAAGAAATTGATACTTTTAGTACTAAAAAAGTCCATGTAAAATCAAAATAAAAACTAAAAAATATTAACTATTAACCAAAATACTCTTTTTTTTTTAAGTCAGAAGTCCACAGTTCAAATGGTGATGAAGAAATTTTTTTTTTCAAATAACAAAAATAAAATAAAATATATATATTATTGTTTTATTTGAATACAATTTGAAAAAAAAAAATTGATTTTGTTTTGTAAATTCCTTCAAGAAGTCTCAATTTGAAATGTGAGCTTTCTTAAGGAAGTCGCCATTCCAAATGGCGACTTGTGACTCAAAAAAAAGATATTTTAATTAATAGTTTTCAAAAGAGAGTATTTGAGTAATTTTTTTTAAAAAAAATAGAGGTATTGAAAAAAAAAACCTAATAAAAAAGTGTTCATATATATATATATAAAAGATAGGTTAAATTACGCATTTAATTTTTTTAACTTGTTTTGTGTTTTTAGTTTGATTCTTTACTTTTATTTTATTTTTTGTCATTCTGATTCGTTAATTTTACTTTAGTTTGTCATATTAGTCATTTTGTTAGTTTTCAACCTAAAACATTAATTTTTACTAATGTGTCATTTAGCGGGCTGGAGTGAGACTAAAATGAAAACAAAAAATATGTGAAGGGATCTAGAGTGAAGAACAATTTCCTTTTCTCTTCCTCTTTCTATTTAGGATTATTCATTATTTTCGTCTTCTTAATTATTCTTCATTTGCAATATTCCAAATATGAAAATTTCTAACGGTTCTCCGAACTAGTCATTCAAACATGAACATTTCTAATTAGTAACCAAGATCAGAATCTAGACTATTTTTAGCTTTACTTATTAAATTTCATGATTGTCTTACTTCTTTCTCTCTCTTTTTCTTTGCAATTGCTAGGCCAACTTCTTGAGCCAATAATGCCTTTTCTTCCATGATTTTCAAGTGACTCAACTCCTTAATATAATGGTTACTAATTAGAAAGGTTGATGTTGGAATGATTCACTTTAAAAATTATTAAACATTTTCATATTTTAAAAATTGCAAATGAAAGAAAAAAAAAATAGAAGACTTTTTTTATTTCTTCCCTTTTAACTTTTTTTTTGTCTCATGCATCTTAGTCCCACGTCACCCACTGAAACGTAAGCAAAAATTAATATTTTCAGTTGAAAACTAACAAAAATGACAAATAAAAATAAATTTAAAAAATCAAAATGAAACAAAATATAAATAAGGGACCAAAGTATAAATACAAAATAAATTAAGAGATTAAATTTGTAATGTAGTCCATAAAATATCTCGTGCAAGACACATATTACACAAAGATCAGAGTTGAAAAAAGTATTCAAAGAAGTTATTTTATATATTTGCTCGTGTTAGCATTTGCCAAATTATTGTTAGGCTATTGCCAGCAATTTTTTCTTCAGGACAAACCAAAAAAACTATATATTATGCTACTGAAAGAAATTTATATATATACAAATGATATATGATGTTTCTGCTTTGTCTCATTCAAATGTCGTAGATTCCATCAAAAAAGAAATATTCAATTGTCGTAGAGTTTATGGAGGGTACATCGCAGGTAACAATCTTAGTCGGCACTCATCTTAACCTTTGACATGGTTTGGTGCTCAATTGCATGCTCTTAATTAAATATATTCCTACCCATCTTAATTTAGGATCCGGCTGCACTGCAGTCAGTGAGTGCGTATTCATGCATATTGTATAGCTAAACTTAAAATTGGTATTCTGTGGACCATTTGATTAAGATCGAAGGAACATCAACGTCTGAATGCGTGAAGGCGTGGAATTTCCGTATGCATAGAATTCAAACTCCTTAGTTAACTGTATATATAACTCATTTCTATCACTAAATTATATCTGACACTTCCTTCATCTTTTTCATTTGCATAATGCATTATTTTTTTGAATTGAGATTTTCTTCAATTGATGTCAAAAATTAACTTTTATTCAATGGATGAAGTGTCACATAATATTTGACATCTGCCTCATAAATTTGAAATATTCATGTATTTATAATAATTGTTCCTTGTTTTTTTTATTTTGACCTCGAAATGGTCACTTAGAACTACAAGGAGAAGAACAAAAAGAATACCATATTTGATTGACATGGAAGAACAAATGGGTGAAGAAGACACTGTGAGGAAAATGAGTGATGGAAGGAAGAGGAAGAGTTTTGGAGAGTTGATAAGGACCTCAGAAAGCTTCCATGATGGTGTGTTTGAGAGAAGTGTAAGGGAAATAAGTGAAGATCAGGAGGAGCAGAAATGGGAAACTTTACGGAGGCTTCCAACATATGATAGGATGAGAAAAGGGATTTTGAGACATGTTTTGGATGATGGAAAAGTTAACTATGAAGAGGTTGACATTACCAAGCTTGGGGTGCAAGAAAAGCAGCATCTTCTTGAGAGCATACTAAAGACTCCTGAAGAAGACAATGAGAATTTTCTCCACAAGATTAGGGATAGGATTGATGGGTAAATATCTTTTGCTTTTTATGTATAGTTTTGTTTGATTTGAATTTCTTTTACTTTTTAATTAATTTGTTTTTATGCAATGTTCGACTAATTGATTTTTTGAAGTCGAAGATGTCACATATTCGAGCCATCAATGTTTGTCTGATATTGATCCCACTGTCTAAAAATAATGATTTTAATTTAAAATATATAACTTAAAATATTGAGTTTAAATCTGAATCGTATGATCTTGATTGAACTATCACTGATATCATGAATACGTAAATACTAGTTCATCGACTACAATTAAACCACATTCCAATTTTTTGTGTTTATTTATTTGGTTATTTGTTGTTATAGGGTAGGAATTGAAATTCCCAAGATTGAAGTCCGGTTTGAGAATTTATCAATCAAAGGGGAAGCATATGATGGAACCAGGGCCTTGCCAACAATAGTCAATGTTATATTGAATATAATAGAGGTATGTTCAACAAACAAAAGGTTATTTTTATCAAGGGTCTTGCAAATGAATGATGTAGGGATATTTTGGTTAACGAGTGAATAATATAAAACATCGTATTAAAAACTCTCTTGACCAATTTCTATCCAACTTACCTGTTTTAGTTATTTAAACATTACCCCAAGTGAAAAAGCAAATATAAGCTAGAGATAACATAGAAGTGAAAAAAAATATGTAAATCAAATAAAATAGACGAGAGAAGGAGTAAACCTCGCGAGTCTTTTAATTTGATGTTTAAATTTGAACCATCAATTTTAATTTAAAGGTGTATAAAAGCTTATTGAAAATGCAAAATGTAAAAAAAATTATTTATTGACTCACGATCTTATATATTTTTCCTGTTTGTGGCAAATAGGGAATTTTGGGTTATATGAAGATTTTGCAATATAAGAAAAGGGTTGTCAGGATTCTCAAAAATGTTAGTGGAATTGTGAAACCATCAAGGTACTTTATATATGGATAATTGATAATTTACTTGTATGCCTTCTAGTTATTTCTCTAGTAATTCAATCTCATCTTACTAAACGACTTTAACAAAAGAAACTCTTCCACCATTTCGTTTTCGATTCTAATTTGGTAGTGTACTCAGCAATACTCTCATATTACCTTGTTCTAGTCGGACAAATTCCATTTCTTTTATTTCTTTTTTATTACAAATATCTTCTGAAATGTATTTCAAGAAACACATCCCTAAAAATATTTTAAGTAGAAATGTGTAAAATATATAGTTAATTTAATTATATTAATAAATTGGATTGTACTGTAAAAAAAATTAATTAAATAGTTTATGAATGAATTATATTTTAAAACAATTCAGTTAATCAAACTTAATTCAAAAATTAGTTTAACAATTTTAAAATTTTTTTAAGTTAAATAAAAAATTTTCTCTTAAAATTTTTTGAAATTTATTTTTCTCTTAAAGACTCCAAATGTAGGCGAGCGTTATTCCACCGATGTTCGGTTTCATTAATTAGTATAAAAGTGCTCATATGTAGTTGTTGATCCTTTGGACATGTCACACCCCTGAAGAAGATCTTCTCAATATCCTGTAGACACACACTACTTTGCGCCATTGGGATCATAATGTCCTTTCAATGATAGAGGGTTGACCTTGTAAAAACAAATTAGGAGACACATGAGACACAACATGTTATGACACTACTAATTTGACATCGTAAGTTTCTAAAATAATTTTTTTTTATAAATATCGACATAATCAAATAAACATCAATAAAAATCAAATTTTTAATTAAATTAAATTTAAGGTTTAAGACATCACTTACTAATCACTATATTTAATAAAAAAAAATTTGATAAAATATTCTCAAATAAATCTACGGTGTCTAAGATCGTTCTAAACAAATAATAATAATAATAATAATAATAATAATAATAATAATAATAATAATAATAATAACCCAACTCCAATGTTACCCTATCAGAGTTGAAATCCCACCAAAAAAAAAAATGATGTTAATACACCCCACAATTCATGAAGTAAAAATGATTAAAAAAAATGTATTTATTTGTTGCGATCAACCTTTGACTTATTTGCATCTTGTGAGGTATCATCATTGTTATCAATGATAAGAAGAAACAATGAGAATTCTGAGCACCTCGATAACACGTTAAAGGTACGAGAAGAATAATATAAATACGAGCATAACATTAGATATAAGTTATATACAATTAAATACAATTAGAATATAAATATAACCTACAGGATATATAAATTTTAATATATTAGTAATATTGTAAATAAAAAATTAAAATTTCAAAATAATATAATATGTATAGACTTTAACATATTAGCAGTATTGTAAATAAAATTTAAAATTTTTAAAAATAATACAATTTATTCATTTCTTTGTAGAGTATTTTTTCACTTGAGTTTATTTGAGTAGTTATTATATATGAGTTGACAAACATACATTTGAGAATATGTAAAATATTCTGTATAACGTAATTGCAATTAATTAATATATTTAGTATTAAAAATCCACAGTGATTATCATCCTACAAACAAAATTCATAAATTATATTTAGTGTTAAAAATATTAAAAATATTTTAATAAATATTAATATATGTAATTATTTATTGCAAAATCAAATTAGTCATGCTCTTTTATTGTGTTGTCAAATCTAAAATTATTTTCAAAATATTTTTAGAAAAATATAATATGGACAATCTTCTTTGTCTTTTGAGTAGTCAATATATTTTCATGTCGTAGATGAGATCAATTAAAACATATAAGAATGGTTGATTACTCAATTTTAATTTTTTATGAAGAAAATTATATATTAATTGTACTTTAATTTATAACTCATGACACATTAATAGTTATACATAATATTAAATGCTAAATAATAATAATAATAATAATAATAATAATATATAATAAGAATTTTTCAACTATATTTACTTCTTTGAAAATAATTGGGTTGAAAGCCACTAATCGTAGAGATTGTTTGAAGGAGTAGAATAATATATGTCAAAATAATTTTCTCTCGAAAATACAATAATAATACTCATATAAAGTTAAATATATATTATTGTTGGATACTTCTCTTCAACAAATTAGATTGATAAAATGAAGATATATTATTGATATAAAGCTAAATATATATTATTGTTGGGTATTTCTCTTTTATAAATTAGATTGATAAAATTGAATATATATTATTGATATAACTACTATATTAATAATCATTTGACAAATGAGACATAAAACTTCATATTAATTTTTTAAAATAATATAGAATTAATGTGAAAGATGTTGGACAAACGTTATGAAATAATAATGTGACATTATGAAATAATAACATGGAATTAATTTAGAAAAATTTGAGTAGACGTTATGAAATAATATTTAAATAGGAGATAGTATAAGATAGTGAAAGATGTATATAATTTGTGAAAAAGCTAAAAACTTAATAGGAGAAACTCTCTATGAAGATGTACACGTAAGCTTTTTGGTTGAGGTGGCAAATATTTGCATATGTGGAAGAAAATGTGAAGTGGCAGCGGAGTCTGTTTTAAATATATATAATAGATAATAGATACTGTATCAATAGTTATTAAAATGGAATATTCACTTGGTAAACACTACTCTAAAGTACTTGGTGAATAGATGTTGTTAGGTTATTTATATGTGGGCCAACAATACATAATGATTAGTCTTGTCGTCGTACAATTTGTTGATAATCTTTAAAGTCATGTCCTCATACACCTAGTCGATAATCTTCAAATTAGAGGTGCACAATAGCTCCCGATCAACTTTAGGGAATTACCTCCAAGCCACATATTCCCTCTAGAGGACTTTCAAGGTATAGTTTCACGTGAAGGCTTAAATGTGTTGACATCTACTATCAGACTCATAATATTGTACATCTTCAAATTGGATCAATAGATCGTTATATTTCTAGATATGAATGGCAACATTGGATGTGAGACTCTCACAATTGTCTTATCTCTCTTTTTTCTCTTTGCTTCATCAACCCCTTAATTTTCAATTAATACACAATCCAAGATTTGTCTCCCTTTTTTGAAAGAAAACTATGTTTAAGAAATTACATACCAATAACACACTTTAGGTTTCTTGCAACAAACTTTGCCAACACCTTAATCTTACGTACATTGGAGATATGAGCCTAAATTAAACAATTTCTATGAGATTTGTTTCTTCGAGATTAACGCAATAAATTGCCTCCTCTAAGACACAATTTGATTTGACTAATCATAGAATAATTATTAGTCAACCCTTCTTTAAAAATAATTTGATTTACTCTTACACCAAAGCAACCACATAACATGTAGCCATATAATGGGTTGGACTCTCCCTTATCTGTCTCACCAATCCTAACCTTAAAAAATTAGAGAAATGGGACAATTCACCAATGAATATGTTGATAACAAAAGAGAAAGATACATAGGATGTGAATCCTCTCACACTAGAGCACTCTCTAGTTTACAAAGGTTAAGTCAAAATAAAAGCCTAAACTTTGAATGAAGGCTAGGAGTTTGGTTCTATTTATAAAATCATATGACCAACTTACAATTGAAATAACTAACCTAAGGCTAACTAATCCTAGCCTCTAACATTTGGTGTCCATATTACAAAAACAAAAGTAAAAAATGACAAAAATAGAGTCTTAGTGAGTCCAATCCTTCTATACATATAGAGAAAGTTTATAATTTAATGTTATCTTTTTATCATAATAAACGATAATGTTCACTCTTACGAATTTATTATTCACGAAGAATACTTAAATAGTAACTACCTTTTTGGGCCAACCAATAACTTCAATATTACAACCATACAATGTTGGTCAGTTTCATAATAAAATATTGAACAAAATAACTTTTTTTTTTGGACAAAAAACAAAATAACTGCTGGTAACAAATCGTTTGATATTGACAAACAAAGTTTGTTTTTTATGCCGCTACCTAAGTTACCACTCAATAAGTTATTTTAAATTGAAGTGTAGGGAGATAGTGGCTCGTTAAAACTTCATGTGATTTTGTCTCATAAAAATTGTCTATACTTCCTATCATATATATATATATATATATATAATAGATTAAAGAATAACTAGGATCTATTTTTTGGGTCTCTTTTTCCAGAATGACTTTACTCTTGGGACCTCCAGGTTCAGGAAAAACCACCATGCTACAAGCGCTTGCAGGAAAAATGGACATGGATCTAAGAGTTTGTCATCCTCTCCTAATTCTCTTTTAGAAATGATAAATACATTATATAAATGAATACTATCTCAATAGCCTTGAGTTTGTTCCTAACATTACCAATAATAATTAGTCAATAAATATCATTTTAGTACATGGTTAGATTAAGGATTTTAGGAATATTTTTGGATCTTCATGATGGTCTTTAAAAATATTTAAAAATATTTGATTTTTATAGTAATCAACATTAAAATAATAGACATTAGTAAGTGCGGAGAGTCTAAAATATTCTACACTATTGTAACCCATCCTAGCAATAAAATCCAAATTAATTATGATTTAAATAAATTTTTGTTCTCTATAAATGTTCTACAAATTTACATATTTTGTTTTTAATCCCTCTAAATTTTTCTTTAAAAAATAGTCCAATCAAATATTTTAAATGAATAATTTTGGTCCCTACTTTGTAACTAACTCAAATGTATTATTTGAATTTTTGAATATTTTTTGTACGCATATTTAGAAGTAAAAATTTAATTTTTTTAATAGAATAATAATCAAATATAAATTTTTAAGCACTAAAAACTTAAAAAGGAAATTATATTTAATTTATCTTATATTAAAAAATAAATTTAATTTGTAGAAGAGATATAATGGTTTAAACATCCGTACAAAATATCATTCAAATATTTTGACAATACACATAATTTACTTTAAAAATAAAGATCATAATTGTTAGTTAAAAAATTTGAAGGACCTTGAAAAAAAAATTAAAAAGCATTAAAAAAAAGTTATATATTTATAAAAATTAAAAATATATTTAATCCGATAATTAATATTACACCACCAAAAATCCAGTAAAACATAACTTTTGATATTTAAATCTACAAATTCTGAACAGGTATCGGGAAGAGTCACTTACAATGGTCTTGAATTGTCAGAATTTGTTCCCCAAAGAACATGTGCTTATATTAGTGAGCATGATGTTCACCATGGAGAAATGACAGTGAGAGAGACCTTGAACTTCTCCGGACGCTGCATGGGAGTTGGATCAAGGTATGATATGTTGGCAGAATTGTCAAGACGAGAAATAGCAACCGCTATCAAACCAAATCCTGATATTGATGCTTTCATGAAAGCCACATCAATGGAAGGTCAAGAAACAAGTCTTCTTACAGATTATATTCTCAAGATTCTTGGGTTGGATATATGTTCTGATATTTTGGTTGGAGATGAGATGAGAAGGGGCATATCTGGTGGACAAAAAAAGCGTTTAACTACCGGTAAGTGTCAAGTATGTCATATGCTTCTTGCATTTCATGTGTGTCTATCATACGTAGTTTTCTGCATTAAAAATGTCAGTTGTAGTCTCCCGGAACTTGTGTCTGCAATAGAATAGCAATATTACATTGAATCTTTACAGATATTTCAATTATCATAAATTTTATATTGATTCATATAAATTTAATGCAGGAGAGATGTTGGTGGGACCTGCAAAAGCCCTCTTTATGGATGGAATTTCAACTGGTTTGGATAGTTCTACCACCTTTCAAATTGTCAGGTTTATGAGGCAAATGGTTCATATAATGGATGTCACTATGATAATCTCACTTTTGCAACCTGCACCAGAAACATACAACCTTTTTGATGACATAATATTACTTTCTGAAGGTGAGATTGTCTATCAAGGTCCCCGTGAGAGTGTTCTAGATTTTTTCCAAACTGTGGGCTTTGAGTGCCCAGAAAGGAAAGGAATTGCAGACTTTTTACAAGAGGTAACTTCTAGAAAGGATCAAGAGCAATACTGGTTCAAAAGGGACATACCTTATCAATATGTTGGTGTGCCTGATTTTGTAGACCACTTCAACAATTACAACATTGGTAAACAACTTCATGAAGAAATGAAAGTTCCATTTGATTCTAATAAAACTCACCATACTGCATTAGTGAAGGACAAGTATGGAATATCTAAATGGGAACTCTTCAAGGCATGCTTTTCAAGAGAATGGCTATTCATGAAGCGTAGCTATTTTGTGTATATATTTAAGACTTTTCAGATTACTGTCATGTCTATAATAACCATGACAGTATTCTTTAGAACAGAAATGAAGCACTCTAAAATTGAAGATGGAGGAAAATATTATGGTGCACTGTTTTTCAGTCTTATCAATGTTATGTTCAATGGAGCAACAGAGATTGCAATGACTGTTAATAGACTTCCTGTTTTCTTCAAGCAGAGAGATTTACTATTTTATCCAGCATGGGCTTTTGCATTGCCCATTTGGGTCCTCAGAGTTCCTATATCTCTATTGGAATCAGGATTATGGATCATCCTCACTTATTATACTATTGGTTTTGCTCCAGCAGCTAGTAGGTATGAGAATACATTGAATTAGTTTCATATTGACTTGCAATTTTTTTCAATAATGTGTCTAAAAGCTTTATTGCAGGTTTTTCCGTCAACTATTGGCATTCTTCTGTGTAAATCAAATGGCTCTATCCCTTTTTCGCTTCATTGCTGCAGTTGGAAGGACAAGAGTTGTGGCTAACACACTTGCTTCCTTAACAATTTTAATTGTATTTGTCCTAAGTGGATTTACTGTTTCAAGAGGTAAGTAAAAATTTCACTTTATACCATTTATACAATTTTCTAAAACAAATATTTTAATATTAAATGTAATTTCTCCTAATTTTTTATTGAAATTGATTATGTTTAATTTATCACTGCAACATTCTCTCCCCCATATTTAGATGACATTGAACCATGGATGATATGGTGCTACTATGCTTCACCTATGATGTATGGACAAACTGCCATAAGCATAAATGAATTCCTAGACAGAAGATGGAGTTCTGTAAGATCTTATACTTGTTTTCATCCTATATATTATTAGAGATGTAAAATTATTTATAAGTTAGTTACTTTGGTTAGAAATTAGTTTTTCTAATATAGCTATATATCTTTATTATACCTATTATATTAATCATCTTTTATTTTTGTTAATACAAAAATTATCTCTATTTTTCTATCTTTCATGTTTAATTGCTGATGTTTTACTTTTCACAGCCTAACAATGATCCCAGAATTGATGAACCAACAGTTGGGAAGGCTTTTCTTAAAGCCAGAGGAATATTTACAGAAGACTTGTGGTACTGGATATCTATTGGTGCTCTTATAGGATTTTCTCTATTGTTCAATGTTTGTTTCATTCTCGCTCTAACTTACTTGGACCGTAAGTTTTTAATCCTAGTCTATTGTTTCTTAAATTGTTACAAAATCTTTCTCACTAAATTAAAAGCGAGTAGGATAAAGTAACATTAGAAAGACACTTATTATATAACCACATCAAGAAAATCAAAGGCACTAATCTTGCTGTATGGAATAACGAGGTCGTTTGAAAAATTCTTCATAAAAAAATCACTCTGATATCATTTTGAAACTTTTGCAGCATTTAGAAGCAATAAATCTATCATTATGGAACAGGAAGACAATAGTAAAAGCACAACGACATCTTCCTCAGTCGAGAAAACGACAGGAGAATTGACAGAGAAAAGTTCAACTTCAAATTCTCAATGGTTTGAAGGTAACATTAAAATAACTTAAAGGATTGCCAGAGCAATTTTGTCTACATCATAAAAGAAACTATCATCGTTGAAATAATAGAAAAGGAATCATTAATATGATAGTCAAAAGATATGCGACTACTATTCTAAATTAAGTTTTACCTTGACCAGAATGAGTTGCATATTTATTTATTTATGTTTCAAGTCTATCGTTGATATGATCTAGTAGCATATTTATTTATGTTTCAAGTCTATCGTTGATATGATTTATGTCAGTGTATTATACTAATATATAAAAACTCTTATAGGGTGTTTGGATGAGTGAATTTTTTGAGAAAATGTAATTTTAGAATTTGCATATTAGTCGCTGTATATTTTTTTGTCCTAATTTTTTTTAAATTGGTTTCTTAAAATTTGCAAACAGTGCCTCAACTTTTTCAGAATTGCTGGTTTAGTGCAAATTTAATTTTTATTTTTGTCTCAAAGCTTTTGAACTTCATAAAAATAGCCCAATTTCAAAAGAATAATTCATTTATCCAAACAACAAAACTTAGAAATGAATGAAATTTAATTGAACCATTTAAATTACCTAGAAATCTAATTTCCGTAAAATTTCAAATTACTCCATCCATTCAGGTGTTGACATGGAATCAAGGAACAATAAACATAGCTCTGTTCCTAAAGATGCAAAGAATGCAAAATTCAAGAAGGGAATGGTGTTGCCCTTTCAGCCTCTATCACTTGTTTTTGAAAATGTGAATTATTATATCGATATGCCAAATGTAAATATCTATACCCCTCTTTTCTTGTATCATTTTATTAATACCTTATTATTTCTTACCTCTAATACAACTTATAGAATGAACCTTTTTATCATTAGCTTGCTTTGAACTTTGACATTTGTATTATCTATATATCATGGAATCACAGTTCCCAAATGTCACATTAGTAATTTATTGTCAGGAAATGAAGAAGCAAGGAACTAAAGAGAATAGACTCCAACTACTAAGAGACATAAATGGTGCATTTAAGCCTGGAGTTTTAACAGCATTGGTTGGTGTTAGTGGTGCAGGAAAAACCACCTTGATGGATGTTCTTGCAGGAAGGAAAACCAGTGGTTATATTGAAGGAAGTATCAACATATCTGGCTATCCTAAAAAACAAGAAACTTTTGCTCGGATTAGCGGTTATTGTGAACAAAATGATATACATTCTCCACATATTACAATCTATGAATCTCTTATGTTTTCTGCTTGGTTGCGTCTTGGTAAAGAGATTGATATAGAAACACGGAAGGTATCGTATGTTTTCTCCACATACTTTTTATGTTAAGTTCTTCTAATTATAAAGATATATGATTGATTTGATGGTTAAGGTGGAATAGTTAAAGAGTGGAGTGATAAGGGAGATTTAAGGTTCAATCCCCAACCTCAACATATTACTAAAAATTACTAGTTTAAAATAAAAGTTCTTCTAGCTATTAGTTATGATTGATAAAAATTTAATCATCTATTAAAAAAAACTTAACTATGCAAGTTGCACATGCATTAAGTTTATTTCATATGTGGATAGCAAGTAGTCAATCATTAATTACCAAACTCCATGTATGGTAGGATGATAAAAAGTACCCCTATTTTTCAATAACAAGAACAACAGACAAAAATGAAAATGGAGAAAAAACGAACGAAGAAAAATATCAATCAAGAGGATACACCAACAAATTCTAATAGTCTACAACTCTACTTATTATCTTCAGATGTTTATTGAGGAAGTTATAGAGCTGGTTGAGTTAAATCTAGTTAGAAATTTCATAGTCGGCCTTCCTGGAATAGATGGCTTATCAACTGGGCAGAGAAAGAGGCTTACAATTGCAGTAGAATTAGTAGCCAATCCTTCCATTATATTTATGGATGAGCCAACAACTGGTCTTGATGCTAGAGCTGCAGCAGTTGTTATGCGTACTGTTAGAAATACTGTTGATACAGGAAGAACTGTTGTATGTACAATTCATCAACCAAGTATTGATATATTTGAAGATTTTGATGAGGTAAATAAGAACATCAAGATTTTGAAAACGAAAAAATTTATTTTCATACGATTTAGAAGATACTAACTATTGGCACATCTTGAGTTTAGTTGCTTTTGATGAAGAGTGGTGGACAAGTGATATATGGTGGTCCTCTAGGTCGAAATTCAGAGAAACTTATAGAGTATTTTGAGGTAAACTTTTTCCATGATAATGTACAAACCTAAATTACTTAGATGCAAGTAATCTTACAGATTGTGAAACACTTTTCAGGCTATTACAGGAATTCCAAAGATTGAAGATAGATATAATCCAGCGACATGGATGTTGGAGATAAGTTCTCCTTTGGTTGAGTCTCGGCTTGATATAGATTTTGCAGAGTTATACACTAAGTCAAGCCTTTACCAGTACGTGATACTCATAGTCATAGCTTTTTGAGAGATTTTGTTTCTTTTTACCCATATTTGCCTAAAATATCTCATGATGTTTTACTTTTTCATGCTTTAATAAATCATTTCCAGAAGTAACCAGGAACTTATCAAGGAACTGTCCACATCGGCACCTGAAACGAAGGACCTTCACTTTCCATCTAAATACTCACAATCCTTTCTTACTCAGTGCATCGCTTGCTTCTGGAAACAATATTGCTCCTATTGGAAGAATCCACAATATATTGTTGTGAGATTCTTCATCACCATAGTTATCGGTATTATGTTTGGACTTATATATTGGAGAAAAGGAGATAAGATGTAAGTTTTGACAATATTATATTTTACCAATGCATGAAAAAGGAGATAAGATGATAACCTTTATATTGTTCCTAACTCCAATAAATAATTACATGTTTCCGTACAAGTGGCCCATAGCTTCTTAATCATAGCTTTGCCCCATGATATCATTAGACATAATTGTATATATTACATGAGAAAAAATATATCATTTTTGCAGGGAAAAGGAACAAGACCTTTTGAATCTTGTTGGAGCCATGTATTCATCTGTTATTTTCCTTGGTGCAACCAATACTAGCAGTGTGCAACCTATTGTTGCAATAGAAAGAACAGTTCTCTACCGTGAAAGAGCTGCTGGATTATACTCAGAACTACCATATGCAATTGGTCAGGTGAAACTAGACAACCCTTTCAATCAAAAGAACATTAATTAATAAAGTTAACTAAGCAAAATTACATTAAAAGAACTATTGTCTTGCAGGTAGCAATTGAAGTAGTTTATGTTGCAATCCAAAGTCTGATATATTCCATTATCCTTTACTGGATGATTGGGTTCCAACAAGAAGTTGAAAGTTTCTTTTGGTTCTACTTCTTCATATTCATGTCTTTTATCTACTTCACACTATATGGAATGATGACTGTGGCTCTGACACCAAACCACCAAATTGCTGCAATCATTATGTCTTTCTTCATCAGTTTTTGGAACCTGTTCTCTGGTTTTGTTATTCCAAGAACGGTATGTATGTGATGAGCAATGATAAAAATATTTCTTACTTTTAACGGATCATCCAATATTTAATCTAATAGTTGTTTTCCACTTTGCAGCAAATTCCAATATGGTGGAGGTGGTATTATTGGGCATCTCCTGTGGCATGGACTATATATGGACTGGTGACATCCCAAGTGGGTGACAAGAACAGTCCAATAGAAGTTCCTGGATTTAGGCCCATGACAGTAAAAGATTATCTTGAGAGGCAGTTGGGCTTTGAACACAATTTCCTTGGATTTGTTGCTTTGGCTCATATAGCCTTTAGCTTTATCTTCCTTTTTGTATTTGCTTATGGTATCAAGTTTTTAAACTTCCAGAAAAGATAATCACACATGGTATATATGAATATCAAAACTAAGAATATTTTTTCATACAAAATTATGTTAGGTAAAATTACTTGTAAAATAAATATGCAAAACTTATATCCTTTCATGCTATGTTGTTCATTCGTCAGTGTTACTGTCCTCAAATTCCTTTATGTTTTGGTGTTTCGCTAAATCATTGGATGGTAACCAATACAAGGGTAACTTAGATACAATTCATCACAACACTGACCTTCCTTATTTTTGTGTCTAAATGACAGACACATCCCTTAGAGTAATATGTGCAACCTTAATATTGCCACACTTAACTAATATGTGCAACTCGTTGGCTTGATTGCTCCATTGTTTTTCATCGTGTCCATCACCCTTCTGGCAATAGCGTAATCCTCATTTGATGCAAATCAATATTTATTTATTTATTTATTTATTATTATTATTATTATTATTATTATTATTATCATTATTATAACTATTACTATTATTATTTATAGGTAACTCTTTTCAAGATGGGTATTACAATGCAAAATACTCAGTAAAATGGTTTCAAGAATTTTTCTCTTTTCAGTATTACAAAGATTTATTGTAGAGAAAGTTTGCTATTTTCCTTAAAGATTATTCTCTCAAAGTTATATATTGTGTTTCTCTTCTTTTCTTATGGAATTGTTGCGCCAAAGATTCCTTTATATAGAGCAAATTGATTCATTTAGGGTTATTTAACTGTTATAAGAAATCGTTGCACAATTCTCGTATGCCCATGATTTGTACGATTTATAGTGATTATATAAGACATTTGGCGTAAATTTCAAAAAATATTCTTTTGTAGTTTTTCGCGCTTCATTCCTTTTTTCATAAAATATATTTTTATGCAACATTCGAATAATCGGAGGTTGTGATCATCAACACATTCTCATTTTATAAACACTTAAATTAGATAATTCAAAAAAAGTTGTTGTAGATGCATTAATTAGATGATTAACTGGAGTCAAATTTGTTTTTTTTAGAGAGTGTTTGTATGTTGTTCTTAACAAGCATTGATCAGAGTCTTGATAACACATTTCATAACAAATAGAGTTCTTTACTCGAATGAATACATTCAGAGCTTTTATTTTAATTTGAACACTAAGAGAAATACATTTTAAAACATAAATGGTTATCACATATATTTTTGTTATCATCAAACTAAATTATAAATTAATGTTCTTCAAATCAATTTGGTTCTAACAATCTTCCTCTTTTCGAAGATGACAAACACTTATATAGTTATATTTGTGAATATTTTTTCTTTTAAAATTAAATATAAATAAAGTAAACACATATCAAAGCTCCCCTTAAATAAGAGGGGTACTATGTTTATCAATATGTGAGCATTGGTATTCTTTTAACTTGTTAAATTCTTTATCTCTCAAATTATAAACAAAAAACAAAACCTAGAAAACCTTTTCTCTCACAAAGTGCAAAAACAAAAACCTTGTCTCCCACCTTGCACAGCTGGAATCCTTCCGAGACATCTTCCAATTTTGTTGTAACTTCCTCACCTTCCATTCTTTCATTTCCTTCTACACGCTATAGGGAGGGTGTATGTCGTCACATTGTACGTAGATTCACATACCATTTTGTTCTTGAGTTTCAAGTTCTCTTTTCTCTCTGGTATGAGCAACCCTTTGTAACGCTCCAGATTTTTGAATCCAAAGCATTACTTAGAAATAACTTTTTCTTATTGCTGAAATACTCCTAACATGTATTTACTACAAACTTTTTTCATAAGAATATCTAACATGTATTCATTTAAATAATTAGCAACAATAATGTTTATTTAATATTATTAAGAAAATATTTATTTAAAGCTAAAACAAAGAAAAAGAAATTATTCATAATGGAAAAAAATCCACTATTGTATTTCTAGAATTATAATGCATTTTAGAAGTTGGTGACAAAAGATTAAAAATAAACTTAGAAATATCGTGATAATTCTATTATTAAAAAATTGTTTTGAAAAACTCATTTTTAGCCCATGTTTGCCGCATGTTAATACTCATCAACTACTCTTGAATCTATTTGAATTGATTAGCACCTAAAATTTTATTGTAAGGGTCATTTTTTTCCGTCACTCATATCAAACCAAAGCTAAATGTATAGAAGAATAACACAAAACATATAAAAGTAAAAACTTTAAATTTAAAAAGAAAAAATGTGCAAACTAGTAAATTGTATATAAAAAACATATACATAATACATGCTCCTAAAACTATATGATCCAAATATAAACCTACCACTAAGACAACTTCCACAAAGAAAGATCATCCATATCAATGGGGGAAAATAAACCTGCCACTATGACAACTTTCACAAAGATGCATATGCCATCACATGATCATACATTATCAAAGAGATATATTCCCACACAACCCACTAAGAATCATGTCATATGAATTCAAAATCATTTCTTAAAATCACAAGTATCACATATTCATAGACAAATAATCATAAAAATTATAACTTTCACCACATACACATAAAATGCCATAATTAAAAGACTCTAAAGAGACACATATATTTTTATACTAGTTCACAATAAATGGTTGTTGCCTCTAGTTCTTCCTTTATAGATAGATTTTGCCTCAGTACAATCAAGAGCTTAATCCACTATTTCCATAAATAGTTATACAAGTATTCTTTACTCTGCCTCTTTAGACTATGAGTATTTTTCTATAGCCTCTTCAGGCTGTGGTTCTCAGAACCATTCTTCAACATTCTAGCATCCTACCATTGAGGTTCATGAGGATCATTGTACCTTTTTAGATACCTCTTTGAGGATGATAGGGTTGTGCCATTATCGGACTGATTTATATTAGTTCTAGTTTGTGTCTGATTTGACACAAAGTATATTTCTAAAATTCTAACTCTTATTGACAGGATGTTGCATATTACATCCTATATTAGTTCAAGTGTATGAAAACACTTTGACTGATTTACATCAATTCTAATAACTCTCAACAAAGAAGATATTTCATTCATGCTTTTTGATGTGTTCTTAGCTTTTTCAGAATTACATTTTTCGATCTCTATTTGTTCTCCATTTTATTGACTAAACCATTCCGTTTACAATACAAGGAGAATGTTATGATGCTATTTGTCATGAATCAATTTAAGGATCTTTCTAGGTTGGAAATTTACAAATTTCAGTCAAAATCACATTTTGTTGGAAAACAAGTTAACCGAAGCTACAAAACTCAGAATCGAACGATTCCAAAATGAGGTGAAAATGGCATTCTGAAATGAAAATGGACTATTGAATCACCTAAAACGAGTATGTAGAACTCTAGATATAATTGCAAGTTTTTGAAAGAAAAAATTGGTAAAATTTGTGTATTAGATTTTGATATAAAGGAACTGAAAATTATAATTCAACACACGAACCAAAATAGAATGGCGCCACAATCTAGGGATTGATAAGTCAAAAATAATGCCACAAGAATTAAAAACCTTGATAAGTTCAAATTGAATTCTTTCAAGAACCCTAGGGAGCAAAGTCTCACAAAATAACAATATGTTCTAAATCTCTCTTTGCTTCAAGACCTTGAATATCCTCTATGCTTCATTCATTAGTTATGTTTTCTATGTCCTCGTCAAGGAGGAAGTGACTATTCTATCCTTAGAAATTGAACCATTGAAGATAAATCTAATCGTTGAGCTCAGAACTGACCCCCATAAATCATTCCTTGTAATTTGTATGAAAACTAGAGGAAGCAGAGGGTACGGGATCAGAGGATAGAACAATTAGAGTATTGTCTTACAGTGCTAGTAGGTTATTAGACGGTGGAGATTATCAAAGCAAGAAGATTCCAAATGATTATCAGAGGAGGCACATAGACAGAGGATACAATTGCCACATGATGTCTTACATACCATCACATCATTAACTCTTGTTAGAGTGTTGCCTTAACATAGACATTGACCTTTTCAAAGAGTTGACTTTGTCATAGGATACATAAAAGTTTAAAGTCAAACAATCAGACGTTTGGTTTGTGTATAAGAGGCAAATGCGGTGACTTACTTGTAACATTTACAAGAGGAAGGGGTATAAAAATTATTGTTACGCTTGTTAGAAGGCAGAGGAAGAATAATGCTTGTTATGCTTGATTATCATAGGCAGAGGCAGATTAATATAATCCATGTTGAGTCCTGATGACTTTTCATCATATGTATATTCTTCATTGTTTTTAGTCTTATCTATCTTTAATCATTAGTTCATTTAAGGAGTTATTTGATATATTTTGTTGATTTTAGTTATTGGATTTAATGAAATGCTTATTTTCTTATTTCCTTGATTAAGTAGAGATTTTTGGTAGTTTTGCGTTGTTTCATTGTTTTAATGCAGTGCTGAATTTTGGTGAGAAATCAATATGATCTATGTGGAATATTTCAGCTATATCTAGAGTTGGAGATCTCCAATTGGAGTCAAACCAAGTGCACATGAAAGCTACGATCCATAGCTGCAATGTTTAAGAAGACACTGAAACCTAATTCAAACTCAAAAGATGATAAAAATGCAGAAAACGTCAAATAGAAGACGTTGTGCGCCTGAAGCGCAATAGCAGCCTGTGGCACATTTCCGCAGTATTGAATCTGTCAATTCGTGCTTGAAGCACAAATCCTGCACCTGGTGCACACGGTGTGCATCAGAACTCATTAAAAAGCAATTTTTTATTTATCACTTTTAATGTATCTTTTTGAATATTTGGAAGTTGGGAGGGTTGTGCCCTAGTAGAAAAACTCAAAGACGATCGTTTCTAACATCATTGGTGCAGTTTTATCAAGAATCATTCATAAATCATTCTTGTAATTCTTCTTTAATCCCTATCTTTTGTATCTATGTCATGAGTAACTAAACTCTATTTGTTAGGGATGAATGTAATAAGATGAAATCCTTATTTTTCTGATTTGATTTCTAGTTATATGAATGAGTTTATTGAATTATTTTTCTCATCTATGTGCTTAATGCTTTTTATTGCTTGATCAACATTAAAACGTTCTACAATTTGTATTTTGAAATGGAAGAAAACTTTACGAATGCTTGAGATGAGAACTTCATGAATTTGTAGTCTAGGGATAGATGCAGCTCATGAAACAAATTAATGTAGTTGCAAAGGCAATAGTTTAACAAGGGAATTCCTGTACGGTAAGACTTAATTCTAATCTTAAATCGACTAAGGAATTAGGGGTTACTTTGGAATTAAATGTTATGTCACTAAGACATTAAGGCAACAATAATAAAGAGGATTCAATAATAATTCAATAAAGGAATTCAGTAACTAGGATTAAATTAGACACCAAGTTAGGATTTGAAGCAAATCTCATCCCTGCCATTTTTCTTATGATAAAGGATCAATTTTATTACTGTTGTTAGTTTTAAACAATTCAGAAACTTTTTGTTCAATTTTAGTATTTAAATATAATTTAATAGTAAAACGCAGTCCTAAAGTTTGACATTTGGTACTACCATTTTAATTATTACTTGCAACGATTCACTACACTTGCTGAAACGCTATCAATTTTTTTGTGCCGTTGTCGGGGAGTGCCATCTCACTATTGAGTATAACTTATTAACTTAATTAAAATTTTTTGTTCTGCAATAAAATTTTCGCCTTTATTTTATTTTTAATTTAGAAAAAAAAAATTGTTCTAAACCTATTTTATTTTTACTATATTATTTATTTGTCTTTATTTTAAACTGTTCATTACTTATAATTTTTCTAACCTTGTATGCGAGGGCAGTCCTCAGTTGAAATTTTCTTTGATCCAGAAATCGAAAAAACTGCGAAAGGAAATTGAAAAGAGGTTCGAGAAATGAGACAAAGGGAAAGACAATTAGTGGTGGAAGATTTGGGGGATTTCTTGATATTTGTAGAAATGGTTGATGCACCACCACCTGAACACACCCTTAGCGAGTATGATAATTCAAATACAAATTGTGCTCGATTGGCTATCCATAACCCACCAATTACAATCATCAAGTTTGAAGTGAGCCCTGCTCTATATCGAGAGTTGAAAGAGATTCATTTTACCGGTAAACATAACGAAGACACCAATAGATGCCTCACGAACGTCTTTGAAATATGTGAAAATGTGAAAGTGGATGGTTATTCTGAGGAAGGCAAGAGACTGAGATTATTTCTATTGTCATTGAAAGATGATGCTAAGGAGTGGCTTAACCCCTTTCATGCTAGTAGCATCACCACATGGGAAGAACTTGAAGTTAAGTTCTTGGAACAATGCTTTCCCCCAACTGTGTTCGTTAGAAAGAGACAAGAGATTTCCAATTATAAATAGAAAGAAGGAGAATCTCTTTGTGACACTTATGTTAGTAGAAATATCAATATTAGTACAATGATCAACTTGCAAGGCAGCTTCGATCTCAGCACATACAGAGCACAATTGAGTATCTGTATAAAGTTCACAAGTATAAGTATCATCATAACCAGACAATGAAGGAAAATTAGTGGCAAACATATCTGAGTAAGTGTCATCAACCAAATCAGCAAGCAATTCAATTTGAAAAATAGAATGCTCTTCCACGGGGTGTTTCATAGCATCAAAGATGTTAAATTTTACAATGCTATCAGCAAATTCCATGGATAGAGTTCCAGCATGCACATCAACTTTTGTTCTAGCAGTTTTCAAGAATGGTCTGCCTAAGATGATAGGCGCCCTGTTGGACTTATTCTTTCCCTCCATGTCCAGAATGTAAAAATCTACAAGAAATATCAATTAATTAACTCGAACAAGTACATCCTCCATAAGTCCAGCGGGACGAGTATTGCTCCTGTTCGCCAATTGAATGGTAACACATGTACTTTGTAAAGGTCCAAGAGCAAGAGAGTTAAAAATAGATGTAGGCATAACATTAATGGAAGCTCCTAAATCTAATATAGCATTTTCAAATTGACTATTGCCTATGGTAGATGGAATGGAAAAAGTTCCTGGATCTTTGCATTTATGAGGCATGGGCTGAATGAGGGCTAAAACATTTCACCCCATGTTTACTCTTTCATTACCTTTTAACCTTCTCTTGTGTGTGCACAAATCTTTTAGAAATTTTGCATATCTTGGATTCTGTTTAATTGCTTCAAGAAGAGGAATGTTCACTTCCACCTTCCTAAATGTATCCATGATCTCGTTGTCCCTATATGCCTCGTCCGTTTTCTTAGTCTTCACTACCCTTTGAGGAAAAGGAAGTGGTATATTTTGCTCAACATCAACAATTTCAGATATCGAAGTATCCTCGACAACCTTGATATTTTTTTCTACAGTTTCAGGTACCTTTGGTATTTCAACACCTTTCCCAGACCTCAATGTCATTGTACTGACATTGGAAGCATTTGGATTTACTACTGATTGTGCAGGCAATTGGTTTGACCCTTGATTCTGTAATTGATTGATTGAAGTGGCTAGCTGACCAATCTCCGTTTCCAAATTTTGAATGATGGAATCTGTTCGTTGTTGAAATTGGAGATTCTTGACAGCCATCTGTTTAACGAGGTCCTCTTATGAAGGTGCAGTGTTTTGTTGATGAGGAATATTTTGTTGTTGCTGCCTAGGTTGTTGTTGTGTAGATGAATTCCCCTATCTCAAGTTGGGATGGTTTCTCCAACCATGATTGTACTTGTTAGATGATAGATCATAGTTGGCTTGAGGATTGTATATATTTGCTACATATGCGAGTAGAAGAAGGTTGTGAGAAGAAGCTTGAGGATTGTATTTGCTGTATATATATAGCTCATCAAGTTTTCCTTCTAAATTCTTGTGGGAAGAAGCTTGAATTTCATTGGCACCCTTTGTCAACACTGTTGAATTGCTTCTAGTCGTAAATTGCTGAGAATTAATGGACATGTTCTAAATCAAAGCCGTTGCCGCTTCTGGAGTCTTATCGACAAGTGCTCCCCCACTAGCAGTATCCAAAATGCTTCTATCCATAGATAGCAAGCCTTCATAAAAATATTTGATGAGCAATTGTTCAGAAATTTGGTGACGAGGACAGCTTGACACTAATTTCTTGAATCTCTCCCAATACTCATGTAATGATTCCCTGTCAATCTGTCTGATACCACATATTTCTTTTCTAATTGAAGCAACTCTTGAGGCAGGGAAGAATTTTTCTAGAAACAATATCTTGAGATCATTCCAACTTGTAATAGAACCTGGTTGAAGGTAGTATAATTAGTCATTGGCAGCATCTTGGAGTGAAAATGGGAAGGCTCTCAACTTAATATGATCTTCTGTGACTCCTTGAGGCTTCATGGTAGAACACACAATATGGAATTCCTTCAAGTGTTTGTGGGGATCCTCACCTGCAAGACCATTAAACTTTGGAAGCAAGTGTGTTAAACCAGATTTAAGTTCAAATGGTACAGTAACTTCAGGATATGTGATACATAATGCATTATAATTGACATTAGGTGCAGCAAGTTGTCTTAAGGTTCTATTATTCGCATCAACCATATTTTGCAACAAGTTATCAATTTTAGTATCTGACTCTAACTCGTTAACACTAGCAGCTCTATTAAGTCTACGACGTAAATGAAATGTCTTATCTATTTCAGGTTCAAGAGAATGAAGATTCGCAGAACTAGCCCTAGTCATGCATCATCATAACAATGCAATACAAAATAACAATTCTGAAAATTCCAACAATGTCCTAAATGCTAAAATTGTAGTGAAAAATAAAAACCGTATCAAATAAAATCCAAAAAATATAACAATACCACCACAAATTTCTAAAAATCAAATAAAGGCAACACAATTTATTTTGAAATTTTTGGAGAATATAAAAAATTAACAAAATTAAAAAAAGGGTCTAAATAAAGGAATTTGGGATTTTGACCGTTTTTTCTGTATAAGAGACTTATACAGAGTCATGTTCCTTGAATTTTTTCTGATTTTCTGGTGAAATTTCGGTGCAATCCGAGACAGTCGCCTAAAAACAGGGTTAATATTATTATCAGAGGGTCCTCGGCAACAGCGCCAATTTGGTCCACTGTCGCACACTGGTCAAATACAATTGATAAAATGTAAACATAGGTCATAACTCAAATCGTTTCACAAGGACTTCTGATATAATAATAATAACCGAATTGAAAATTGAAATCAAAAAGGGGTTTTTTAGAATTTTTTATTTAACAGATGAGCAAAACAATTAATCCACTTATTCGAGTTTCAGACCTATCACAGATTCTATCAATGAGTTTAATTTCTAATTTCTAATTCTATTCTTATTTGACTATAGAATTGATCAAACAAGCGTAATCAATCCTATGTGAATTTGGTTTCTTTGATTGGATTAAGCATCACAATCATCAAAATATTACAATTAACGATCAAGCATCGTAAAATTATAATTCAATTAAATTAGAAACCAAAACCAAATTCTATCAAATAAATTTAATCAATCCTATTGAAATTCAATTTAAGCAATTAAAATATCAATATAATCAAATAAACAAGAATAAAATCATGAATAGAAATTGACTGTGTAACCTGAATCTCTAGATGTGGATGAAACTCTGAACTCGTGGATTAATCTTATAAAATTAGCCTTCCATGAAATTAAAATAACACTATTTATTTCTTGTAGCAATTTGAATCCTAATTTTTCTGTCCTTAGAAAAGAAACAAAACTGTCAATATATAGTACTTGATATTGGACTTTAGGGTTTAAAAACAAGTGGCCCACTAATTAAAATTATTACAAAAATTCATATTACGAAATTTGCAATTTCGGCCCAGTAAAGTTCGAAATTGGTCCTTCCTTCCAACACAAAAGTTGTAATTCAAATGTTTAGCTTTCCAACGCCTGCTCATATGTGTCAATCCGATATCTAGAGCTCATGTTATAACCTACACAACGAGAAAGAGTCAAAATGTAAATAATAAAATTAAAATACAAATAATAAAATTATAATTCAAATTCAACCTAAAGTTTAGAAACAAGCTAAAAATATTAATCTAAGCTACAAAGAGCTTTTAAAATACCAAACTAAAAACCTAAAAACATGTGCCCAAATGCTATGATCAAGGACAATCACAAACCGATTGTACAACCCCAAAGAAGATTGAATTCGTCAA
This sequence comes from Cicer judaicum, assembly GCA_037974835.1. NCBI lineage: Eukaryota > Viridiplantae > Streptophyta > Magnoliopsida > Fabales > Fabaceae > Cicer > Cicer judaicum. The sequence goes on along the minus strand of JBBPBS010000968.1, from coordinate 1,325,119 downwards.
TGAAAGAAGTGATTAGGAAAGAAGTGGTTATGTTCTTAGAAGCCAATCTCATTTAACCCATCTTAGATAACTCTTGGGCGAGTCCCTTCCAAGTGGTACCAAAAAAGGGTGGAACAACCGTCATCGCAAATGAAAAGAATGAGCTAATTCCTATACGAACTGTTACAGGTTGGAGAGTTTGTATTGATTATAGAAGATTGAACAGTGGTACAAGGAAGAATCATTTCCCGCTCCCTTTCATTGACTAGATGCTTGAGTGACATGCTGGACATGAGTATTACTACTTCCTATATGGCAACTCTAGGTACAATCAGACATCTGTGGCACCCGAGGATCAAGAGAAAATTGCATTTACATGTTCGTATGGGGTGTTTGTTTATCGACAGATGTTGTTTGGACTGTGTAATGTAGCTGCCACTTTTCAAAGGAGCATGATGTCCATATTCTCTTATATGATTGAGAAACATTTTGAAGTATTTATGGACGACTTTTCTGTCTTTGGTTCATCTTTTTATAATTGTTTGATTAATCTATCTCTTGTATTATAAAGTTGTGAAAAATCTAAATTGGTCCTAAATTGGGAAAAATGTCATTTTATGGTTAGAGAGAGAATTCTGTTAGGCAACCGAATCTCCCACAAGGGTGTCAAGGTTGACAAGGCCAAAGTTGAAGTTATTGAAAAACTTCCCCCTCATGCCAATGAAAAAGGCATTAGAAGCTTTTTAAGCCATGGTGGATTTTATAGGAGATTTATAAAAGATTTTTCTAAAATTGCAAAACCGCTTACAAACCTACTTGTGAAAGACACACCTTTCAAATTCAATGAGGATTGTTTGAATGCTTTTAACAATTTGAAAAATAAGTTGATAACTACCCCCATTATCACTGCATCTGACTGGTCACTACCTTTTGAAATCATGTGCGATTCTAGTGATAATGTTATCGGGGCAATCATGGGACAAAGAAAGGATAAGTTGTTGCATGTAATCTACTATGCTAGTCATGTTTTGAATCAGGCACAACATAATTATGCCACAACTAAAAAAGAATTATTAGATGTAGTTTACCCTTTTGTTAAATTTAGATCTTATTTATTAGGATTGAAAGTTATTGTTTACACTGATCATGCTACCTTGAGGTATTTGAATTCTAAGCAGGAATTGAAGCCAAGGCTACTCAGCTGGATTCTATAACTACAAGAGTTCGACATTGAGATCCCAGATAAGAAGGGATCGAAGAACACTGTAGCCGACCACCTATCTCGATTGGAGAAAGTGGAAGAGGATGATAACACTGGACCAATTCGAGAGCAGTTCCCTTATGAGCATATCTTCGCAATTACCAAGGCACCTTGGTTCGCTTCCTTTGCTAATTTTAAGGTAGGTGAGGCAATTCTACTGATTTCACCTACCAAGAACGAAAGAAGATTATCCATGATGCCAAATTCTATGTATGGGATGAACCTTTTCTGTATAAAAGAGGAGTGGTTGAGTTGTTGCGAAGGCGTGTGCCCATGGAGGAGCAAGAAAAGGTCCTGTGGCATTGCCAAAACTCTAATTATAGAGGTCATTTCAGTGGGGATCGAACTGCAGCAAAGGTTCTCCAATCGAGACTATTTAGGCCGTCATTTTTTAAAGACGCATTTAGCTATGTGAAGAAGTGTGATTGATATCAGCGCACTGGTAACATTTCAAAATGGGATGAGATGCCTCAATGTTCTGTACTAGAAGTGTTCGATGTGTGGGGTATTGACTTCATGAGTCCATTCCCATCCTCATATGAAAAAGTTTATATTTTGGTGGCAATGGATTATGTCTTAAAGTGGGTTGAAGCAGTTGCTACACCAACCAATGATTCACAACAGGTCATCACATTTCTCAAAAAGAACATTTTCGCACATTTTGACATGCCTCGAGCTTTGATTAGTGATGAGGGAACTCATTTTCTTAACTAAAAATGGAATACCTTCTAAGAAAATATAATGTGTCATAGGGTGACAACCCCATATCACCCACAAAGTAGTGGGCTAGTTCAAGTACAACCAATGCTTCAAGAAAAGATTGGTCAATGAAACTTGATGATGCAAAAAAAACTTAAATATTATGTGATATTTGTTAATTTCAGTTGGTGACCTTTACAATTATTGTGGAAATCTAGGCTTTGCCCTCAGATGAAAATCAGGATCATCTAACCAGTTAGTACCTTGGAGATGGGAAGGTAGTTAGGCATATTTGACCGATGATGTGTTAGAGGGAATCTTGTGGGGTGCGTGGAGATCACCAGGGTTGTATAGCGTTTTGTAGCATGATCAGATTAGAGGGTTGTATAGGGTTTAATTGTCTTTCTTTTGTGGATGTATTTATTTCAATTGGGAAGACTGTACCTATACCTCATATTGTCAGCTTGACTTTTATTTTGATGGGTCCTTGTACCATTTTTTGATGTGACGTGGGGAAGTTAAAATTCTTGGGGCAGTGCTTTTGTACACGTGTCTGCCGAGAATACCCCAGGGGTATGAGCTATGTCTGATAGGTCTCATAGCCCCAGTGCATTTTGTTTTGTAAATACTTTGGTTTTGTATTTCAAAAACTATTTCCACTGCTTATGTTACGGTTTAAATATTTTATCCAAAACTATTTGCTTCTCTCTTTATTTTTGAAACTCGATTTTAGTTTTGTTTTGAAAAAAAAAACGGGCTGTTACACTTTGTATATACTTTTCATGATTAACTTTGGTGTGGTCAGAGTGTCAGTTTTGAAACCCTTATCTTTGTATTTAATTCGATTTAAGTTTACATTTTAAAATATAGATTTATTTTGAAAGTTTATCGTTTACCTTAAAAAAATGCATCGTTGATTAATTTATTTTAAAGGATTTTTGAGAGAAAAGATTTCCAATTTTTAATTACATAACAAGTTATCTTGTATAGAAATAAATACACTCAAGCTGCTAAATAACGAGGTGACATAAATATGAATTGAAAATTCAATCTCTTAAAACTAGGAGATTTTTTAACATACATTTCTTCATTTATATAAAAATTTAGAAATTCACTTTTCACGTTCATTTGATAATGTTGTTAAATGCTGAAAATGAAAGTAAAATTTTGATAGGTTCTAACATTTCTATTGGGGCAAAGGTTTCAATATAATCAATATCTTTCTACTGACTATAGCCATGAGCTACCATTCTAACTTATTTCTTACAACTTCACCTTTTTTTGTTTAGTTTGTTTATGAAAACCCACTTGGTTCCAATAGTTTGCTTTTCTTTGGGTCTAGGTACTAGATCCCACAAATCAATTATCTTGACATGATTAAGTTCTTTGAATTGCTACAATCCATTCATCATATGATAAGGCTTCATCTATTTATAAGGGTTCAACTTCTATCAGAAGTCCAAACATTGATTTTTCTTTGAGTGCATACCTTGTCCTTATAGGATCACTTACATATTGCAATAAGCATATGATAATCTAATCTAATTCAAAGCGTTAAAAACAAAGGAAATACAAATCAATTATTGACCCTCTAAAGACAAAGAAAAAGAACTCTACAATGAGTATTTGCCTTTGACTAAAAATCCATGTTGTGTCAGATGAAAAAGAAAGAGAATCTACTAAACAAGTTTACAATCACTTTGAATAGTCTGTTAAAGTTGTGTCTAACTCTGTTAAATGCACTCTCAACGCGCCTCTGTTGAATCCGCTTAAAAACTCACTCTAGTGATTATGCTTTTGATAATTCTACTAAACTAGTTGGTCGTCTGGTCAATGTTTCAAGTCAAGAGTCTGATACAGTCAACATTGTGATAAGAAATCAACATTTGAACATCCTCAGCTAGTCAAGGTTAGACTTATCCTTTGATTGAAGAAGCACATGACATCTTTGATAGTGTCATCATCTGACATCTACCTTCTTAATTGAAGATACTATGAAGATACCTTCTTAATTTCTCAGTATTTAAGTAGAAACCGATCAATATGAAAATAGAGATGAGAGAATAAAAAAAGGCAACGTGTTAAGAAGAAATCATGTAAAAGCCTAAAACACATCAAAAGAAAAGAATGAAAAATCCGCTCAATAAAGAGTGACTAGAATTGATGTAAGTCAATCAAATAGACTTGAATTGACATAGAACTTGAAATGTAATATCCTCTCAATGAGAGTTAGAATTCAAGAAACAAATTTTTTGTCAATTCAGACACACAAAGCGGAACCTATGTAAATCAACCTAATAGTGGAAACAACTCTTTCGTCCATAAGAGATATAACAATACCCGTTAACCTCAATGTAAACCTAACAAAAAGTTGAGAAATGTTCTAACGTTGAGAACCTGGAGAGGTTAAAGAAGAATACTCAAAGCCTGAAGAGGTAGAGTTAATAATAATTGTTTGCTATTGTTGAAGTAGTGGATTCAGTCCTCAGGTGTACTGAGGAAAAATCTATTTGTAAGGGTAGGAGTAGATGTAACAACAATCGATTGTGAACTAGTAATATAAATCCTTATGTGTCTTTTGTCTCCCTCTCTCTCTCTCTCTATTACTCTAATCTAAGTTCTTTATGATTGGGCTATAACTTATCAAACTTGTTTTATAATTGTAACTTGAATGATTTGATAAAAAACATATATTTTGTTTATACAATTAACCCAACTAATTTTTAGAAATGCCAAAACACAATTCAAACCCTGCCACCCTCTTTCTTGGGTTTTCAACACCTTCAACAAACACGTCCTTTAAAGTATAATTTTGTTTTTTTTAAGTTAACCAACCTAAGGTGCAACCTTAATATCGCTAGACTTGACTAATTTGTGCAACTTGTTCGCTTGATTGCTTCGTTGTTTTACATCATATCCATCACCCTTTTGGAGTTAGTGTGTTCCCCAATTGATGCATATAAATCAAGAGAGAATACATAAGTTGGAGGAGAATTTTAGGTTGCAAAAGTGTGAGAAAGTGAAATGTTAAGATTTTGGGTGTTTGAATTTTGGTGTTTTATGTAAAATTGTTTGACTTTCTAAATTTTGAAAACATATCAAATGACTCAGCATGCATGAATATAAATTGTGCTACATGTGTCCAATTATCACACACATAAAGAAAAACTATTCATGAAACAAATTTAAGTTCAGTCAGCCAAAGGCAGAGCAAATTTCCATTTATCAAAGGCAGCACATACATGAAACTAAAAGTAATTTTAGCAAACGCTTAATAAACTTAGTTTTCTAGAAGGAAAATTACGAGATATTTTACCACAGTAAACTGAATACAAAGTTTAAGAATATCATTCTTTTATTAATTTAATATTTAACTTTTTTTTTTATAAATTTAAATCTATCTTCAAAGGTTTTGTAAATATATATACTTATTGATGTTCAATGTCGATAAATTGAATGTTATTAAATGATGTTTAATATTTCCATGTTTTGCTCTAGAGTGGAAAATATGATTTTTGGTTAAGCAAATTGTAGACATATTATCCCTTAAGATATGTATGTTACTCTAATTTTTTTTTTTTTTTTGTTATCTTTCAGTTAAATGAGATTCTTTGGGGTCAAATTGAAATCTTGCTCAAACACACTGAACATAATAACATGTCTCGATGCAGTGGGATAGAGAAGAGAACCAATTATTGCATTGTATAACTTTTGATATACCTTTTTACTTGTGTCATAGTTTTACTGAGAGGATAAGTAGGATGGATAGGAGTGAGCATAGGTTTGCAAAATTGTTTCATCTTTTGATCTATCTTTTAACTTGTGTCATCTTTTGATCTATCTTTTTATTTGACCTCATTCAAAATTATTTTTCAATAGAAAACTACTCAGGTTTTCATACTAAGCTCTAAGATCTTGTTTAAAACCATATAAAACTTTTTTATTTTAAAAACATGATATGTAAATTCATTGTCTTCAAAAATAGGAGAATGTTTAAGGTACACTTCGTGATTGATATAACCATTTAAAAATTAACTTCTCTAAATGAAATTAAAATTTTGTAAAATACATTTTTGCTAACTATAGTCGTGTTCTCTTGGAGGAATTTTTCTAATTTTGTTTGTAACCTTTTTCTCCTCTTCATATTTTAACAATGATGCTTTAAATTCTTTAATATTTTCATTTATAATAAGGGTAGGTTCAAGTATTTCTTGATCACTCAAGTGTGTATTTGGGAATGGTACATTGATTTTTTGGACTCTTTTCTTTATCTATTGTTGATAAGGTTCTTTTGTGCTACAACTTCTACATCCGAGTGCTCTCCTTTATTTAATGATCATTTCCCATGTTCAACTTATCATTCGCGATATTGGTGGGTATTTTATACCCATATTGTGGAAAACGAAATTTATATAAGACCTATTGTAAATAAGACTCTTTATGAACTTGAGAAAGGAATAAAACCCAACATTTCATGTTTTCATCAATATGGTTGTATATATTATATTTCAAATACCAAAGAAAATTTTGGCTAGAGTATACAATAAAGAAACTTAATTGTTGAAGAATCAATCATGTCAAGTTTGATGACCAAAAGCTTGACCATAAAAATTCAAAACTAGATGAAGATTTTGAAAATATTAGAGGAACTAGAAAGATAAGAGAAATCAGCAAAAGCTCCTTCTGAAGAATCAAAAATATAAACGGGACAATATAAGGACAAGTAATAATGAACCATATACCAGTCAAAGTCATCAGAAACCTAAACTTTGATGGAAATATAAATCATCACATCCAAACTTTGATTATAGAAAATATAACTGATCTTCTGAAAATTCTGCTTTCAAAGAAACATCAGTTTTTGGATTATTGTTATAAATTGAAATTACAACAATAGATGAAGCTATGTTAAATGACGGATGGATTATTTCCATGCAAGAAGAATTAAACCAATTTAAGAGAAATGATGTATGATATCTTGTACCCAAACCTAAAGAAAAGAAACCAAAAGGAACCAAGTGAATTTTCATAAACAAGTTGAACGAGAAATGTGAAATGGTAAGAAATAAAGTTACACTTGCAGCTCATGGCCATAGTGAACAAGAAGTGTTCCTAAGCTAATGAAAAATGAATTTGAGATGAGTATGATGGGAGAACATACATTTTTTCTTCGATAAATAAATTAATTTGATTACTGAAATTTCATCTGTCAATTGAGTTACGACGAGAGAAGATATTTTTAACAAAGTGGTTTGGGAAGTTATGAGTGAAATGGTAATTTAACAAATATTTAGGTATTTTGAGATATTTGTTAATTGTAAGTAATATATAAATTTATATTTATATGATTGGAGGGAAAGAAGAGGGAAGGAAAGAGAAAAAGAAGAAAAAGAAAAGAAAAGAGAACGAAAGGAAAGAAAGAGAAAGGAAAGAAAAACCAGAAAACTCCTCCTTCTTCCTTTGTCCCGCGAGCGTCCCCCTCCTTTCCTCCATTGTTATTCATTTTTCTTGCTCCCTTTGAGTTCGAAAATTGAAACCCAAGGCTAGTGGGTGAGAAAGATCAAGTTCCCAACTCCTTCCTCCTTCTCGGATTCGAAAACGGGTTAGGTATTTCAAAAATGGTCAAACACAAACCTCCCCGTTTCATCTAGATCTAAGCTTCGTTTCGCGAAGAGATAGAAGGGAAAGTTGCTCACTACCACGCTACGGTGCTAGGGAACCAACTTTGGAAGCAGCGTTGCGAGCGGAAAACTTTACCAGATTTACCGCGGCACTGTAATCGCACGTTACAGCTAACGTGAAGGTAAGAGCTCCTTCGAAACTTTTAGATTGCATTAAGGGCCTTACCTGTGGTTGTGTGGAAAATTTTTTTATTAGGGTTGGAGTTGATTTGGAGAAAATGAATTTAACCCATTTATGTATGATTTTGAGTAAATGAAATTTGTTGTGTTTGAGTGGTATGTTGTGATGATTTGTGTTTCACCGTATTTGTCGTGTTCATGATTAATGCTTGTGTGATTTGATATGTTTATGATTGGATTTTTTGGAGAAATGAATTGATGCGTTTTGGATTAAATTGGATAATATGTGTGAGTTTCTTTTGTGTGAAATTTGAAAACCATTAGAGTTAAACGAGTATTAAGAATGCGGAATCTCTTAATGTCTCGTTTACTTAATGTGATTTGTTGGTTCATCTTGTCTGTGTTGGGATTTTCGAGTCAAGGTGATGCCATGTGATTTGTTGGTTCATCTTGTCCGTGTTGGGATTGTCGAGTCAAGGTGATGCCATGTGATTTGTTGGTTCATCTTCTCCGTGTTGGAATTGTCGAGTCAAGGTTATGACATGTGATTTGTTGGTTCATCTTGTCTGTGTTGGGATTGTCGAGTCAGGGTGATGCCATGTGATTTGTTGGTTCATCTTGTCTGTGATGGGATTGTTACGTCAAGGTGGTGCCATGTGATTTGTTGGTTCATCTTGTCTGTGTGGGTATTGTTGAGTCAGGGTGATGCCATGTGATTTGTTGGTTCATCTTGTCTGTGATGGGATTGTCGCGTCAGGGTGCTGCCATGTGATTTGTTGGTTCATCTTGTGTGTGTGGGTATTGCGTTGCAACCGTTAAGCGGTATGTTTTGAAAATTGTGTGTAAGTGTGTTGATTCAAGTTTATTATTGAGTATTTGAACTTGAGATGCATTGTGATTGTGTTGATTTTACTAAGAGTTATGTTTTGGAATTGTGTGATAGCATGTTTGATTGCAAAACTATTTCGAAAACCCAACTTGTCGTGGTGATTGTGTGGGAATTGCTAAGTGTTAAGATTTGGAGTTGTGTATGAATGTGATTGAATTAGTTTATGTATTTTTGGAAGAATAGGCAGGGAAATCGATTTCCTAATCGATTGGATGAGTTACAGGGACTTTGCTAATTTGACAAAATCGATTTGCCAATCGATTTCGAAATCTGTTTTTTTAAACCATTTAAGAAATCGATTTGGAAATTGATTGGTATGTTTCCTGTTTCCTTGAATCTTGGAAACATATTGAAACAAATCGATTTGGAAATCGATTTGGCCAAGACAAGAACTCAGCCAAATTGACAAAATCGATTTGGAAATCGATTGGCTTTATCATAAGGGCTCAGTTCTTCATTCAATCGATTGATTTAAATCCAGAGTTCAGTTTTCACTAAAAACTTTCAGGAAATCGATTTGGAAATCGATTGGCTCAGTGTAAATCCTCATTTTGAGTTAGATAACTGATTGCTCAATTGATATATCAATGTTTTGGTCAGTTATGTATTACTTGATTGATTGAGAACTTTATTTTGATTTCATGCACATTGGGCAAGCATTATATGAACTTTTAGCATATGGAAAATCCTTTCAAGGTGCATGCTTAGTGGAATGGTTATTTATGCATTTAAAATCTTGAATGTTATGTGTTAAATGTTAATTTCGGTTGGTGACCCTTTACAATTATTGTGGAAATTTGGGCTTTGCCCTTAGATGAGAGCCAGGATAATCCTACCGGTTCGTACCCTACGGATGGGAATGCTTGACTGGAGCTATGTTAGGAAGATCCTACGGGGCGCGTGGTCATCACTTAGGGTTTTTAGCTTTTTGGTAGAATGATCAGATTAGGATGACATAGAGGGAACATATGTCTTTATTTTGAATTGTGGTTTTTTTTTAAAATTGGAAGACTGTATCTTTACTACTATTGTCAGGATGACATCGTATTTTGACGAGTCCATGTATCACTTATGATTGTGTAAATACTTTGAATTCATACTTTGAGAAACTTTTCCGCTGCTTGTTAAATTATAATGACTTAATTATTTTTTCAAAGGTGTTTATCTTATTCATTCCTCTGTTTTATTTTAATTCCTTTTGAAAAAAAAAATACATCCTCGCTTTGAAAAATGGGGTGTTACATTTGTGGTATCAGAGCTTTGGTTGGGTTTTCTTTGGGGCTGTGGAACCTTTGGTTATTGATCGTAGGTCAACCTGTAGGTTAGGAGTTGTTATCTGATCATGCGTCGGGTTAGGTGGTTGGAGTGGACAGGTTCGCAATAATTATTATGTGTGGATTGTGGAGGGAAGTTAGCTTTGGAATTTTATGTAGTGTTAAGATTCTAATTGATGATGGTTTTATAGGAACACCATGCCGCCAAGAAGGGATGACACTCCGAGAGCCAATGCTAACAGAGATGATCGAATGGCGGAGGCTATGAATAACATGGCTGCTGTTGTTGTTGCACAAACTGCCACCAAGACTCAACGCGATCTCGAAAAGAGGGAAAGAGAGATCCGTGCTGCAGAGTCAAGAGGGTTGGAAGATTTCCGTCGTTATAATCCTTCCAAGTTTAAGGGGGATGAGAATTCGGAGAAAGCGGATCAGTGGATCCAAGAAGTGGAGAAGATCTTCGAAATGATTAACTGTCAGGCGACAGTGAAGGTCAACTATGACACTTATATGTTGTTAGGGGATGCAGAGTACTGGTGGAGGAGTACAAGTTTGTTGATGAGGTCGGCCCACGAGGAGGTGAATTCGAAATTGTTCAAAAGGAAGTTTTTAGACAAATACTTCCCGATAAGCACCAGGACTAAACTGGGTGATGATTTCCTGAAACTACAGCAGGGAAACATGACCGTGGGCGAATATGCCGCTAAGATCGAATCCCTATCAAGACACTTTAGGTTTTTCCGTGAAGAGATTGATGAACCGTTCATGTGTCATCGTTTCCAAGATGGACTAAAATATGAGATCCAGGATTCTGTCTTGCCTTTGGGAATTCAACGTTTCCAAGTCCTCGTGGAAAAATGCAGGGAAGTCGAGGACATGAAGAATAAAAGGGCTAGCCGAGGAGGGAATTTTAGTGCTGGAGGGCCTAGTCAGGTGAATTATCAGAACAAAAAGGGGAAGCAAGTTGCTAAACCTTATAATCAACCACAGAATAACAACGGTGGGCAGAATCGTCCAGGGAACCAGAATTTTGGGAGACAATTGGGACGAGTGGTTCGATGTTTCCGATGTGGGGAAGAGGGACATTATGCTAATGATTGTACCTCTAATAGACCGACGTGCCATAATTGCCAGAAGCTAGGGCACTTTGCAAGGGATTGCACGGCTCCAAAGGTGGAACCAGTTGTGAATGTAGCTAGGGCTACCCGTCCTACTGCTAGAGGACGCATTTATTGTATGAGTGCTGAAGAGGGGAATCCATCTGATAATCTGATTCAGCGTGACTGTGAGATTGCAGGTAACACTTTAACTGCCCTTTTTGATTCGGGGGCAACCCATTCCTTCATTGCTATGGTTGTGTGAATCGTTTAAAGTTATGTGTGTCTGCTTTACCTTTTAATTTGGTTGTCTCCACACTTGCTAAGACTTTGACAGTAAATTCTGCATGTTTACATTGTCAAATAACTATTCAAAACAGGGATTTCTTGGTTAATTTGATTTGTTTACCGCTACAATCACTCGAGGTCATTCTCGGTATGGATTGGATGTCTTATCATTATGTGATCATGGATTGTGCTCGTAAATTGGTTCTTTTCCCTGAACCAGGAGTTGTTAAGTATTTAGCCGCTAACAAACTCCAAGTGACGCTAAGTGAAGGGACTCATGAGTTTTTGTCTCTAGCTAATGTGGAGGCAAGGATGAATGTGAACATAGAAGATGTGATTCTTGTCAATGAGTACCAGGATGTATTTCCAACAGAAATTCTAGGATTGCCATCGGTAAGAGAAGTGGAATTTTTCATTGATTTGCACCCAGGAACGGGACCAATTTCGATTGCGCCGTACCAAATTACTATTGGAATTAAATGAGCTCAAAGGCCAAATTGAAGATTTGTTGAAGAAGAAATTTATTAGACCAAGTGTATCGCCATGGGGAGCTCCTGTTTTACTAGTTAAGAAGAAGGACGGAAGCTCGCGGTTATGTGTGGATTATAGACAGCTTAATAAGGCAACTATTAAGAATCGTTATCCTTTGCCATGCATTGATGATTTAATGGATCAATTAAGAGGGGCCGCAGTATTTTCGAAGATTGACCTGAAGTCGGGTTACCATCAGATTCGAGTAAGAGAAGGAGATATTCAGAAAACTGCTTTCAGAACCCGTTACGAACATTATGAATATCTCGTGATGCCATTTGGAGTTACTAATGCACCAGCAATTTTCATGGACTACATGAACAGAATCTTTAGTCCATTCCTGGATAAATTTTTCGTGGTGTTCATTGATGATATATTAATCTATTCAAGAACTGAAGAAGAGCATGGAGAACATTTACGTTAAGTTCTTGAGATTTTACGCGAGAAGCAATTGTATGCCAATCTGTCAAAGTGTGAGTTTTTGTTAGGGAAGGTGAATTTCTTGGGACATGTGATAACCAAGGAAGGAATTGTTGTAGATCCGGCAAAGATTAAGACGGTTCTTGCTTGGAAACAGCCTTAGACTATCACTGACATACGAAGTTTTGTAGGACTGGCAGGGTACTATAGGAGGTTTATTGAAGGTTTTGCCAAGATTGTGACTCCATTGACACAACTCACCAGAAAAGATCAACCGTTCACATGGACAGAGAAGTGTGAGGAGAATTTTCAGTTACTAAAGAGAAAATTGACGACCTCACCAGTATTGGTGTACCACAATCAGATGAACCCTATGAAGTTTATTGCGATGCATCTCACCAAGGGTTGGGATGTGTTCTGATGCAGCACAAGAAAGCTGTGGCTTACGCCTCAAGGCAATTGAAGATTCATGAGAGAAACTATCCTACTCATGATTTGGAGCTTGCTGCGGTTGTTTTTGCATTGAAGATCTGGAGGCACTATTTATATGGGTGCACATTCACAGTGTTTAGTGACCATAAAAGCTTGAAATATTTGTTTGATCAGAAGGAATTGAACATGCGTCAGAGGCGTTGGATGGAAACTCTCAAGGGTTGGGATGTGTTCTGATGCAGCACAAGAAAGCTGTGGCTTATGCCTCAAGGCAATTGAAGATTCATGAGAGAAACTATCCTAATCATTATTTGGAGCTTGCTGCGGTTGTTTTTGCATTGATGATCTGGAGGCACTATTTATAAGGGTGCACGTTCACAGTGTTTAGTGACCATAAAAGCTTGAAATATTTGTTTGATCAGAAGGAATTGAACATGCGTCAGAGGCGTTGGATGGAAACTCTCAAGGATTTTGATTTCACACTGCAGTACCACCCTGGGAAGGCCAATGTAGTGGTTGACGCGTTGAGTAGAAGGAGTGTATCGGTGTCTTCTACAATGATGGCTAGACAACAAGAGTTGTGGGAAGCCTTTCGAGACCTACACTTGAATGTAGAGTTTGCACCGGGAATTTTGAAATTCGAAATGATTAAGATTTCGAGTGGACTACTTGAAGACATTGCAAATTCTCAAGATGACGCCTTAATTCAAGAGAAGAGGAACCTAATAGTGCAAGGGAAGACAACATAATTCAAGATTGGATCAGATAATATTTTGCGATGTAATGGTAGGATCTGTGTACCAGAAATTGCAGATATGAGGAAAGCGATTTTAGAAGAGACTCATAAGAGTAAGTTGAATATTCATCCTGGAGCAACAAAGATGTATCAGGATTTGAGGCAGAATTATTGGTGGCCAGGAATGAAGAGGCATGTAGCGGAGTATGTATCGACTTGTCTAACTTGTCAGAAAGCGAAGGTGGAACATCAGCGACCTACTGGGATGTTGCAACCTTTAGATTTTCCTGAATGGAAGTGGGACAGCATTTCCATGGATTTTATAACTGGATTGCCTAAAACGAGGAGAAAGAATGATTCTATATGGGTGATAGTGGATCGATTGACAAAATCCGCACGCTTTTTGCCAGTAAAGACCACCTATAAGGTATATCAGCTAACAGAGATTTACATTGCTGAAATTGTGAGGTTACACAGGGTACCATCGAGTATTGTATCAGATCGTGATCCAAAATTCACATCACATTTTTGGGGAGCATTGCACGAAGCGTTGGGAACGAAACTGCGATTGAGTTCAGCTTACCATCCACAAACGGACGGATAGACTGAAAGGACAAATCAGTCCCTTGAAGATCTGTTGAGAGCATGTGTATTAGATGATAGGGGAAGTTGGGATGATGTACTTCCATTAATTGAGTTCACCTACAACAATAGTTTCCACACAAGTATTGGAATGGCGCCATATGAGGCTTTATATGGGCACAAGTGTCAAACGCCCTTGTGTTGGTATAAGGATGGTGAAAATATGATTGTCGGACCAGATATGGTACAACAGACTACCACTAAGGTAAGGAAGATCAAGGAGAGAATGAAGACTTCACAGGATCGTCAAAAGAGTTATGCGGACAAGCGTCGCAGACTGTTAGAATTTGAACAGGGTGAACATGTGTTTCTAAGAGTCACACCTACTACTGGAGTTGGTAGAGCATTGAAATCGAAGAAGTTGACTCCAAAATTCATTCGACCATATCAGATTTCTGCACGAATTGGACCTGTTGCTTAACGGATTGCATTGCCTCCGATACTGTCCAATATTCATGACGTATTTCATGTGTCGCACTTGAGGAAATATCTTGCAGATCCATCTCATGTGATCGAACTAGATACAATCCAGCTAAAGGATAACTTGTCATTCGAAGTACCACCTGTGAGAATTGATGACAGGAAGATTAAGTGATTGAGGACCAAGGATGTGTCGTTGGTCAAGGTGATTTGGAACCCAATTACTGGAGACGCGACTTGGGAACTGGAGAGCACGATGCGAGAACAACACCCAGAGTTATTTATTGACGCATAGTTTCGAGGACGAAACTCATTTTAGGGGGGTAGTAATGTAAAACCCATAATTTTAAATTACACTTTTGTATTGTAGTGTATTTTGGGTATTGAACTCGGAGGCTTTTCAGCCAAGTTATTAATATTTTGTGTGCTTACATGCCCCAAAAATATATTTTGATGCCCCGATTAAATTTGTTCGTCGATAAATAAATTAATTTGATTACTGAAATTTCATCTGTCAATTGAGTTACGACGAGAGAAGATATTTTTAACAAAGTGGTTTGGGAAGTTATGAGTGAAATGGTAATTTAACAAATATTTAGGTATTTTGAGATATTTGTTAATTGTAAGTAATATATAAATTTATATTTATATGATTGGAGGGAAAGAAGAGGGAAGGAAAGAGAAAGAGAAGAAAAAGAAAAGAAAAGAGAAAGAAAGGAAAGAAAGAGAAAGGAAAGAAAAACCAGAAAACTCCTCCTTCTTCCTCTGTCCCGCGAGCGTCCCCCTCCTTTCCTCCATTGTCATTCATTTTTCATTTTTCTTGCTCCCTTTGAGTTCGAAAATCGAAACCCAAGGCTAGTGGGTGAGAAAGATCAAGTTCCCAACTCCTTCCTCCTTCTCGGATTCGAAAACGGGTTAGGGATTTCAAAAACCGTCAAACACAAACCTCCCTGTTTCATCTAGATCTAAGCTTCGTTTCGCGAATAGATAGAAGGGAAAGTTGTTCACTACCACGCTACGGTGCTAGGGAACCAACTTTGGAAGCGGCGTTGCGAGCGAAAAACTTTACCGGATTTACCGTGGCACTGTAATCGCACGTTACAACTAACGTGAAGGTAAGAGCTCCTTCTAAACTTTTAGATTGCATTTAGGGCCTTACCTGTATTTGTGTGGAAATGAATTTTATTAGGGTTGGAGTTGATTTGGAGAAAATGAATTTAACCCATTTATGTATGATTTTGAATAAATGAAATTTGTTGTGTTTGAGTGGTATGTTGTGATGATTTGTGTTCATCATATTTGTCGTGTTCATGATTAATGCTTGTGTGATTTCATATGTTTATGATTGGATTTTTTTGGAGAAATGAATTGATGCGTTTTGGATTGAATTGGATAATATGTGTGAGTTTCTTTTGTGTGAAATTTGAAAACCATTAGAGTTAAACGAGTATTAAGAATGGGGAATCTCTTAATGTCTCGTTTACTTAATGTGATTTGTTGGTTCATCTTGTCTGTGTTGGGATTTTCGAGTCAAGGTGATGCCATGTGATTTGTTAGTTCATCTTGTCCGTGTTGGGATTGTCGAGTCAAGGTGATGCCATGTGATTTGTTGGTTCATCTTGTCCGTGTTGGAATTGTCGAGTCAAGGTGATGCCATGTGATTTGATGGTTCATCTTGTCTGTGTTGGGATTGTCGAGTCAAGGTGATGCCATGTGATTTGTTGGTTCATCTTGTCCGTGTTGGAATTGTCGAGTCAAGATGATGCCATGTGATTTGTTGGTTCATCTTGTCTGTGTTGGGATTGACGAGTCAGGGTGATGCCATGTGATTTGTTGGTTCATCTTGTCCGTGTTGGGATTGTCGAGTCAAGGTGATGCCATGTGATTTGTTTGTTCATCTTGTCCGTGTTGGAATTGTCGAGTCAAGGTGATGCCATGTGATTTGTTGGTTCATCTTGTCTGTGATGGGATTGTCGCGTCAAGGTGGTGCCATGTGATTTGTTGGTTCATCTTGTCTGTGTGGTATTGCGTTGTAACCGTTAAGCGGTATGTTTTGAAAATTGTGTGTAAGTGTGTTGATTCAAGTTTATTATTGAGTATTTGAACTTGAGATGTCATTGTGATTGTGTTGATTTTACTAAGAGTTATGTTTTGGAATTGTGTGATACCATGTTTGATTGCAAAACTATTTCGAAAACCCAACTTGTCGTGGTGATTGTGTGGGAATTGCTAAGTGTTAAGATTTCGAGTTGTGTATGAATGTGATTGAATTAGTTTATGTATTTTTGGAAGAATAGGCAAGGAAATCGATTTCCTAATCGATTGGATGAGTTACAGGGACTTCGCTAATTTAACATCCCGTTTTTCAAAGCGAGGGTGTATTTTTTTTTTAAAAGAAATTAAAATACAACAGAGAAATAAATAAGGTAAAACCTTTGGATAAATAATTAAGTCATTAAAATTTACAAGCAGCGGAAAAGTTTTTCAAAATATAAATTCAAAGCATGTCCTGATCAACAATAGTACAGGTACATCCTTTCAACTTAACATAAAGGTAGCCCAAAAGAAAGACATATGTGTCCTGAGTGACAACCTAGTCTGATCATTCTATACATAACAAAAACTATACGCCTTGAGTAATCACCACGCGCCCCGTGAGATTCTCCTAACGTAGCTCCAATCAAGCACTCCCATCCACATTCCCGTCCGGAGGGTACGAACCGGTGGGATCATCCTGACTCTCATCTGAGGGCAAAGCCCAGATTTCCACAATAGTTGTAAAGGGTCACCAACCGAAATTAACAATTAACACATAACATTTAAGTTTTTAAATGCACAAAATACCTTTTCAACTTAGCATGCACCTTAAGAGATTCCCTATTCTTAATACTCGTTTCACTTAATGGTTTTCAAATTCCAAACAAAACAAACTCAAACATACTTTCACATTCAATCCATAATTCACACCAAAACACATCAATCAACAAACATCAAGTATGAACACGCCGAATACGACGACACAAATTAACACAATCCATCACTCAAACACAACAAGTTTCATATACTCGAAATCATACATAAATGGGTTTAAAATTCTTTCTCCACTAAACATTACTTTAACCCTAACCAAATTCTTTTCCACACAACCACAAGTAAGTCCCTAAATGCAAACTAAAAGTTTGGAAGGAGCCCTTACCTTCACGTTATCTTCCACGTTCGATTACGGTACCGCGAGTAAATCCGGTAAAATCTCCGCTCGCAATTCCGCTTCCAAAGTTGGTCCACTAGAAGAAACGGGAAGATTTGTGTTTGACGGTTTTGAAATCCCTAAATCGTTTTTCTTCATTTTCGGATCAAAGAGGGAGAGTGAAGTTGAGAAGTCCTTGTCCTATCACCCACTATCACTTTTCGAACTCAAAGGAAGCAAGAGCAACGAAAATGGATGAAGATGGAGGAAGGAAGAAAGTGAACACGCGAGGCAGCAGGGGAGGAAGAAGATGGAAATTTTTTGCTTTTCTCTCGTTTCTCTTTCTTTCCTTTGTTTTTCCTTCTTCCCTTTTTCTTTCCTTCCCATTTCTTTATATATAAACATATATATATATATATATATGCATATATATTTATAATAATTAACAAATATCTCCAAATCTTTAGATATTTATTAAATTACCCTTTCACCCAAAACGCATTAAAGTCTTTGCAAAAGATTCACCGCAGTAAATTTAATTTATTTATCGACGAGTAATCCTAATCAAGCATAAAAATAACTTTTTGGTCATATAAACTCCAAAATATTAATAACTTTGGCTAAAAAACCTCCGAGTTCAAAACCAAATATACACCAAATTACATAGAGTACACTTTAAAATTATGGGTCTTGCAGCTAATTTGACAAAATCGATTTGCCAATCGATTTCGAAATCTGTTTTTTTAAACCATTTAAGAAATCGATTGGTATGTTTCCTGTTTCCTTGAATCTTGAAAACATATTAAAACAAATCGATTTGGAAATCGATTTGGCCAAGACAGGAACTCAGCCAAATTGACAAAATCGATTTGGAAATCGATTGGCTTTAACACAGGGGCTCAGTTCTTCATTCAATCGATTTCCCAATCGATTGATTTAAGCCCAGAGTTCAGTTTTCACTAAAAACTTTCAGGAAATCGATTTGGAAATCGATTGGCTCAATGTAAATCCTCATTTTGAGTTAGATAACTGATTGCTCAATTAATGTATCATTGTTTTGGTCAGTTATGTATTACTTGATTGATTGAGAACTTTATTTTGATTTCACTCACATTGGGCAAGCATTATATAAACTTTTAGCATATGGAAAATCCTTTCAAGGTGCATGCTTAGTGGAAAGGTTATTTATGCATTTAAAATCTTGAATGTTATGTGTTAAATGTTAATTTCGGTTGGTGACCCTTTACAATTATTGTGGAAATTTGGGCTTTGCCCTCAGATCAGAGCCAGGATAATCCTACCGGTTCGTACCCTGCGGATGGGAATGCTTGACTGGAGCTATGTTAGGAGGATCCTACGGGGCGCTTGGTGATCACTCAGGGTTTTTAGCTTTTTGGTAGAATGATCAGATTAGGATGACATAGAGGGAACATATGTCTTTATTTTGAATTGTGGTTTTTTTTTAAAATTGGAAGACTGTATCTTTACTACTATTGTCAGGATGACATCTTATTTTGACGAGTCCATGTATCACTTATGATTGTGTAAATACTTTGGATTCATACTTTGAGAAACTTTTCCGCTGCTTGTTATTCATTCCTCTGTTTTATTTTAATTCCTTTTGAGAAAGGAATAAAACCCAACATTTCATGTTTTCATCAATATGGTTGTATATATTATATTTCAAATACCAAAGAAAATTTTGGCTAGAGTATACAATAAAGAAACTTAATTGTTGAATAATCAATCATGTCAAGTTTGATGACCAAAAGCTTGACCATAAAAATTCAAAACTAGATGAAGATTTTTGAAAATATTAGAGGAACTAGAAAGATAAGAGAAATCAGCAAAAGCTCCTTCTGAAGAATCAAAAATATAAACGGGACAATACAAGGGCAAGTAATAATGAACCATATACCAGTCAAAGTCATTAGAAACTGTAAGACCCTTAATTTTAAATCCTAAATTATACAATTTTAGGGTATCTTGTATTGAGTTTCTTAGGCTGTTAACCCAATTTTTGGTATTTAGTGAGTTAAATGCAAAAAATATATTTTTGGAAATTGGATTAAAATTATTTACCGGAAAATAATTTATTTACGTTGCGAAGAATATAAGTCCGGATAGTTTAGCTAGAAATATCTCGGGTTACTGAAAATTGTACTTGTCAATTGAGTAGCGACGAGAGTATATATTTTTAACAAAAAGTGGTTTGGGTGAAATGATATTTTGTTAAAATATCTAGAATATATAGATATTTAATTTTTTGGCTTTAATTATATATATATATATATATACTTATATATATGTATATGAAAGAAGTAGAAAGGGAGGAACAGAGAAAGAATACGGAAACAGAGGAAGCTCACGCCTTCGCCCTTCTTCCTTCATTCTTTTGCCATTTTTTCTTCTTCTTCTTTCTTTGACTTCAAGAATAGAAACCCAAAGCTAGTGGGTGAGAAAGATCAAGTCCCCAACTCCTTCCTCCTTCTCAGATTCGAAAACGGAGTTATAAATTTCAAAAACCGTCAAACACAAATCTTCCCGTTTCACCTAGATCTAAGCTTCGTTTCAAAAAGAGATAGAAGGGAAAGTTGCTCACTACCATGCTACGGTGCTAGGAAACCAACTTTGGAAGCGGCGTTGCGAGCGAAAAACTTTACCGGATTTACCCGCGGCACTATAATCGCACGTTACAGCTAACGTGTAGGTAAGGGCTCCTTCCAAAATTTTAGTTTGCATTCAGGGACTTACTTGTAGTTGTGTGGAAGAGAATTTGGTTAGGGTTAAAGTAATGTTTTGTGGAGAATGAATTTTAAACCCATCATAGAATATTGTTCTTGTGTTGGACTGTTTGAGTATTTTAACCATGATCATCTTTCTTCCCTAGATGTTCTAGTTAAGGAATCCTAGAGGTATGTAGATGCAAACAAATATGGAGAAGTTTCTAGTGTGATTTGTGGGCTTCCTATCAATATCATTCAAAAAACCATTTTTGTTATTATTAGATGCTAGGATGAGGCATGATATTGAAAAATGGTTATGAATCATGGGCTGGCTTGTCAAAAATCTCTTACAAGATTAAGACTAATATGCAAAACTTGGAACTTGATTCAGATACAAACACCTCAGATGAGATGTTTAAGACAACCATAACTTAATGTTTTGCAGCCCTTAATACAATCTAAACTCTTATTCCTATAATATTGAATTTCCTTTCTCCATAACTTCACCTTCACATACTAAGCCTCCAAAAACACCTACACATCAAACTGTTCTTCATCAAAACATTCAATTTATTTTTATAAAACAGGTTTAGAAAAAATAAGGTTGAATAATAAATAACTGAGATGAGAGAAATAGAAAGAGATAAATGAGACACAACTATTTTTATACTAGTTTAGAATAGACACTTGCCACATCTAGTCATCCCCTTAAAGAAAGATTTTTCCTAAATACAATCAACTATTTCAATTAACAATATACAAGTATTCTTTTCTCTGCCTCTTCAGGCTTTGAGTATTTTTCTGTAGCCTCTCCAATATGTGATCATCAAAACCTTATTCAATATTCTAGAAGCTTGCCATTGAGGTTCACAAGTGTTGATGTACATCTTTAGGTACCTCTTAGGGTGTGAGAGTTGTCACAACTATCAGGAAGATTTACATAAGTTCTAGTTTGTGTTTGAATTGACACAAAGTTTTTTTCTAGTTTATATCTTATATCAATAAAAGTGTGTGAGAACACTTTGACTAATTTACATATATTCTAATAAATATTTATTGAGAGGATTTTCATACTTTTTTTTTAATGTATACTTGGGTTTTTCAGAATTTCTTCTTAACATATAGCCTTTTTTATTCTCTCTACCACTCACTCTCTTGACTTGAGCAAGTTCTTCTAAAATAGAGAGAAGAAGAGTCTGTTGAGAATATTACATTGGAGATCTTCAATCCTTATTTAAGGTAGATAGATCTTTAATATGTATCCATATATATATCTTCATGAATGCTTTTGCGTAACTTGGTGCAAGAACAGAGAAGTGGAGGATTCAGAGCATGTCTCAAAGACTTTTAAACATGTAGCAGATTCAAGATTTTCATCATAGGATGCACAAATACTTTGTCTTCTTTGGAGCATTGACTTTTATTAAAGTGTTGACTTCTTCCATAGCATACAACATGAATCAGAGTCAGACGTTCAAATACTTGATGTGATGATTTGAGTATCAAAGAAAAAGAATCATTTGTTTGTCAAGCTTATCAAAGGCAGACAACCATATCATAGTTGTGTTACACAAAGTTAATTGACACAAAATATATCATGTATTTTAAGGGTCACCAGAACTAGAGCATTGCTTACATTGTCAAAGTCAACCAAAATAGAGTGTCACTAGAGGTGCGTGTTAGAGCGCTTTCACTAGAGTTAAAAAAATGGAGTAAAGTAAAGTCTTGTTATTCTTTTGTCTTAGTTCAATAATTAGAGGATATAACTTATATCCGAACGCATACTTTATAATGCTTGACTTGAAATATATAATTCAATACTTCTTATTATAATATTATGAAAATATCTATTAATAGACATAGTTACTTCAAGCTGCTTCTCCCTCTAGCTATGTTCATCTTAAATGTCCATTGGCTGGCCTCTTAGCACCTTGTAGTTTCTTCTTATCATCCCATAAGTTGCCATACCTCCATTGAGCGTTCCTATTGTTCTTGCACGATGATCTACATAGTCTGCCTCTAACAGGTCTTCTACCACTTCTAATACCTTAGGACTAATCTAAGTTAGATTGACAAATCCTAATCTTTATCTACTTTTTAAATCTTTCTTGAAAGAATATTGCATATCACTCTCTTTCTTTTAAACATGTTTATATATAGGGGGAACTATTTTAAATTAATTTGAATAAGTTTGGCATAAATTATATTATTTAAAAGACGAATGGTTCACAAAAGTAGGTGTTTGTCATCATAAAAAATCCATGTCATGAACTTTAAAGTTTTTACGTTGCATCCTCTAATGAAAATATAAGACAAACAAGAAAATGAAGGAAATGTTACGAAAAATCTGGTAAAGACATGTCTAACTCTCTTAAATGCGCTCTCAATGTGCTTTGTTGAATCTAATTACAAACCCATTTTGTTGATTTTTTGTCTGATAATTTTGGTAAACCACTTGATCGTTTGGTCAACACTTCAAGTCAACACTCTGATAAAGTCAATACTCTTATAAGAAGTCAACATTCTAACATCATATACTCACCTTAGTGGACATATCCTCTAACTAAAGAAACGCATGACATCATCTGAATATATCATCTTTTGGTGATTAGTGGAGTAAATCCTTTAGGGTGAAGAGACAAGATGTAGCTACTAAGTTTGTGGTGAAGTAGAATAACTTTGCTTGTGTTTCTTATCTTTATATTTCTACCTACTTTCACTTTATTACACTATATCTTTATCATTCATTTTAAAATTTTTTAAAACCTTAAAATACAACTCAAACCCTCACTTCTTGTGTTTTTCTCTCTTCACTATTAGGGTGCAGTTGAGAGGGAGCGACATTTAACCAACATATCATCTCGCATTAGAACTCCCTTTAAGGTTTGGTATAGATAGAAAAATTTTAACTCATCATTGTTGCCCTTACTGAAATAGACACAGTTAGATTCATCATAAGGAAGCACATGGACGTCGGAGAAATGGATATCATTTTTAAAACGGGAATACTAATAGGGAACAATAATCATTATGATCTAATAGATAAAGTTGCACCAATTGAATTGAACATCTATGATCAAGTGCCAAAAGGCAACTATCACATATATACATTTCTTTAGATGAAATGGCATTGTCTTTGTAGGTACACACCCCCTTTAGAGCTAAAGTGTAAGAGATTGAGTGGAGACCAAAGCATCGTCGCGGGAAAAGATGTGAAGTTCATACACCATCATTGGTGATCCATCTCATGTTACATACATGAATATAATTAGACCTTCCTCAGAGAAAATTTTGTCCTCCAAATTTGATGTACCAATAAAAAGATAGGATACTACTATCTCCTATCTTCCTTTTGTTTCTATTTCGGAATTCATATTCCAAGTTATTTTTATGTTTAATGTTTTCTTGTTCAATGACGTGAGAAAGATCCACGTGATACTTTCTCATAAGAGATACATGAAGAGGGCCATTAAATCTTGGTGGTTACACAACATAATAAGTTGTTGGGCCAATGAATCATAATGTCAACTTTTTGGGTTTAATCGCTCGTCAAACCCCAATGAATATGTTGGTCACCTTCTTTTATCACTTTAGCTCTTCTTTTGTTAGAAACTCTGATCCAAGAATCTTATTCTCACTAGTTTCAAACTAACATGGAGGTGTACAAAATATGCGTCCATACAAAGCCTCACATGGAGCCATGTCAATACTTGAGTGAAAATTATTTTTAGATGTGAGTTCTATAAATGGTCAAAACTCATTCCAACTCCCTCTCTACTTCAACATAAAAGTTACGAACCAATCTTTCAATGACTCAATTGTCCTTTCGGACTGGCCATTTGTTTGTTGATGATAACATAAACATAATCTTATTGTTTTACCATGTTCCTGATTCAACTGTTGCCAAAACTTCAACATGAATCTAGGGTATTGTAACAGCCTGATTTTTAACAGCGCAAGTGTATTTTTTTTCAAAACAAATTCATAAAAACAAAGAAATAAATAAGTAAATACTTTTGGATAAATATTTAAGTCGTAACTCAATGACAAAAGTCAATAGTATTTACAAGCAGCGAAATAGTTTTTGAAATACAAATCCAAAGTATTTACACATCAAAAAGTGGTACATTGACCCATCAAATAAAATGTCAAGGTGGCAATATTGGTATAGGTACAATCTTCCAGATTAAAATAGATACAACCAAAGAGAAAGACATTGAGTCTCGATACGTCCATCTAATCTGATCATACTACAAAAAATGTACAACCCGAGTGATCTCCACGTGCCCCGCAAGATCCTCCTAACACAACTCCAGTCAGGTGTGTCCAACTACCTTCCCATCTATAGGGTATTTACCGATAGGATGGTCCTGGTTCTCATCTGAGGGCAAAGCCCAGATTTCCACAATAGTTATAAAGGGTCACCAACTGAAATAAACAATTAACACATGGCATTTAAATTTCAAATGCATAAAATGGCCTTTCAACCTAGCATGCACCTTGAAAGGGTTTTAATATGCTAGACATGCATAAACAAAGTTGAAAAATGAAGTTCTTAACAAAACTTGTCTGTTGTATTCAAATACAGCATCGTTGTATTCGAATACACGGTTGTTTCATAAGTCAGTAGCAAAAACATGTCTATATTTGAAGACAACCTTCTTTATTCGACTACACATAAGTCAGTAGCTAAAATAGGACGTCTGTATTCGAATACACATAAAAAAACAACAGAAAACAGCAAAATTCAGCTTTTAAAAGGGTTTCAAAATCACTCAACACTTACACACAAATCCAAACAATCACACTTAGAAGTTATAGCACAATCACAATGACAACTTGAGTTTTGAGAAGGTTTTGCAATCAATCACACTTAGCAATTATAGCACAATCACAATGACAACTTGAGTTTCGAAAAGGTTTTGCAATCAATCACACCTACACAAAAATCCAAAACATTCACACTTAGCAATTATGGCACAACCACAACAACCACTTGAGTTCAAACACTCAATCATAATCTTGAATCAAACATGACTCATGCACCAAGCACCCTAATGCAATGCGTATATGCCAAAATGCATGGACTCGGAATTCCAAATCAAAATACTCCTCGAAGGATCGTAAATCTTAACTATACCGCCTTTCATAGGCCGAAGTACTAAATTACCGAGGTGCCACCTATCACGGGTCAGCACGATTTACTAAAAATGTAAATCGTAAATGTACCGCCTATCACAGGCCGAAGTACTATTTACCGAGGTACCACCTATCACGGGTCAACAGCAGTCTATGTGGACCTTACATGACGCGATAATCCCTACAAACATAAGATGAACCAACAAATCACATTGCATCATCTCGTGGCCCATTCGATCACCACTATCACGATGGCCCATCCGATCGCCATGTACAATGAAATGCATGGTCATACTCTGACTCTATCCACGACAATCATTAAGTTAATGCAGATATTAAAAGATTCCTCATTTTTAATACTCATTTAACTTTAACGATTTTCATGACAATCATTAAGTAAATGCAGATATTAAAAGATTCCCCATTTTTAATACTCATTTAACTCTAACAATTTTCAAATTCCACACAGAGCATATTCAAACATTTATTTTCCACCATTCACATCAAATTTAATCCACAATTTACATTAAATTTGATCAATTCAAAAACCACAAAATCCACACCAAGCTTACCTTAACGATAGCTTTAACGAACGATTACGGCACCATGATTAATTTCAACAAAATCTCTGCTTGCGACGTCGCTTCAAAAGTTAGTTCACTAGCACCGTAGTGTGAAGGTGAGCAATTTTCCCTTCTATCACTTCTTGAAACAAAACTTAGATATAGAAGAAAAGTGAAGGTTTGTGTTTGACAGTTTTGAAAACACCAAAACCGTTTTCCTCTGTTTTTGAATAAAAGGAGAAGAAAAAGGTTGGGAGCTCTTTTTTTTCTCACCCCCAAGTCTTGGGTTTCTTTTCTTGAAGCAAAAGAAAGCAAACTAAAAGAAGGGAGAAGGAAGAAAGGGATAAATTTCGCGAGACCGAGGGGTAAAACGCTTTGGCCTTCTTCCTCTTTTCGTTTTCATATATATATATATATATTATTAAAACCAAACCATAAATATATAAAAACTCTTACGCACATCGCTTCACTCTCATCTAAATCTATTTTGATAAAAATATCTACTCGTGTCGCAACTCAATTGACAGATAAAATTTTCAGCAACAAGAGATATTTTTACAAAATTGCCCGGTATTAAACTCTTCGTAACGTAATTAAATTATTCTCCGACAAATAATTTTAATTCAATTTCCAAAAAATATATTTTTAGCATTTAACTCACTAAATACCAAAAATTGGGCTAAAAGCCTAAGAAATTCAACACAAAATACCCTAAAATTATATAATTAAAGATTTAAAATTAAGGGTCTTACAAGTATCATTCGGTTATTAAACTTGTAAGAACTCCATGTAATCTCACAATATGTTTGACATCATACATACATTTGGGCAGATTTCTCTGAATAAGTCTGATTAATGAAAATGATTTGGGCACTCTTTGTCAATCTATTGATGATTACCCATATGGCGTCGAACTTCCTTTGAGTCCTAGGTAAAGCAGTTACAAAGTCCAATGTAATTACATTCCATTTAATCTTGTCTAATTTTCTACCATGTCTTTCCACTTATTGAAAGTCTCAAATACTTCAAACTTTTGTTTAGGATGAATATCCATACCTTCCTAGAGTAATCATCAATGAAAGTCACAAAGTAGTGTTTCTCACCAATGGATGAGACAATTGTTGGACCCCAAGCATCAGAGTGGACCAACTCAAGTTTCTCTTTCTATGGGGTTCTTCCACTTTTCTGAAAGTAAAATCTTTTCTGCTTTCCAAGTATACAATCTTCACAAATGTCAATTTCTATTGACCAAATATTTGGATGTTTTCCTTTTGAGTGCTTAATCTTCATCCATTTCTCACTCATATGGCCTAGTCTCTGATGCCATATATTAGGATTTTTATTTGCTGCAATTGCAATTAAATGACATGCTTATATTGTATTGTAAAGAGTGCCACTCTTTTTTCCGCAAACAATCGTCTTTGCACTCATTCCAGTCTTCAAATTATCACCATTGAAGATTGTTGTGTAGCCGTCATTGGCTAATTGGCCCACTAAGATTAAGTTCTTTCTCAGGTCGGGAATATGTCTGACATTTTTCAACCCCCATACATACCCATTCAATTTAATCTTCACTACACCTTTTCCCACAACATCACAAATAATTTTTCTACGATGTAGCATGAAAGGATGCCCCAGAGTCTAATACCCAAGACTCTTCCTTGCTCTCCAAAGAGCATATTGTGCATCGTCTTATCTTGATGTGGAAGCAATATTCCTCCATATCTTGTTCTCTTGATTGTCTGGTTGACTCTTGCATTGGTTTTTGTAGTGCCCAATTTTTCTACAATCCCAACACTTGATAGTTTTCGAGTTATTAGAATTATGATGATTTTTTATTTGGATTACATATCTTTTGATTTACTGCGTCCATTTTCTTTGGATGAATTTTTTTACTCTTGACTCTCTATGCAATATTGAAGATGATGGAAATTCACCAAACTCTCTTTGTCGGATCTCTTTACTGAGAACTAGATCATGAACATCATCAAATTTCAAACTTTTGTTTTATGACGAGCTAGTCACGGTTGTGGCAGTAGCATTTCAACCCTCTGGTAGGGAAGACAAAAGTATCAGTGCTCATACCTCATCGTCAAACTCAATTCCAACTGAATTCAACTTGGTTGTGACGATGTTGGGTTCATTGAAATGTTGTGCCCCAACTTCGTCTTCTATCATCCGTAATGCAATCAATTGCCTCATCAAATGAACTTTCTTTGAGAATGAAAACTTTTCATATATGCTAGAAAGATCCATTATAAGACTTGATATGGTCTTTTGCTTTACAATTTTAAAAGCAACATTACGAGACAACGTTAATCGGATAACACCAAGGGCTTGCTTGTCGAGAAGTTTCCAATCATCTTCTTTCATTTGGGCTGGTTTTTTTCTTCCTGTGAGAGGTTGATACAAGTTTTTTTGATACAAATAATCCTCAATTTGCATCATCCAAAAACCAAAGTTTGCATCATTGAACTTTTCAATATTCACTTTTCCTTTGTTTGTAGCCATTACTCTCACTTAAATATGTCTTCTTTAGGATAGTTCTCTGAACCAGAGCTCTGATACTAGTTGTTAGGAAACTATGCAAAATTTTATGTGGTCAGATTAAAGTGAAAGTAAAAATGCAGAATAATAACACACAAAATTGATAACAGATTTCGACTAAATCTACCTACGTCTCAAGACTGCTGAAACCGTTATATTAAAAAACAAAAATTTACACAAAGTGTTTACAAACATTCACAATCTCTCACTATCCAAAACCCAATTACCAAGAATGTCACGTCTAGAAATCTCTCTAGATCTCTTATAATTCTATCAATGTTTGGATTCTATTCAAGTTGGAATGAATTTAATTCTTCATCCATCACCTTTATTTATAGGTGATTCACATCACTTACTTCATTGGCAAGTTTCTTGATGGCCAAGTTTACTTCATGGCCAAGCAACTTCCTTCATGGCTAAGATATTTGCTTCTTGGCTAAATCTTCTTATTTGATTACTATGTTTACTTGTTACTAAGTTTACTTAGTAGCAATGTCTTATTTTGACTTTAACACTCAAATACTACCATTCTTTGTAAATCAAAAACACAACCTTCATAAACTCTTTGATCATTAAAACCCCGTTTAAAGGTTTTTAATACATACCACGTCAAAATCATGATCATGTTTTTACCTTTCTTTTCAAACTTTCAAGGACATTCTTAAAGTCACTGAACCTCACCATCAAGATTTAAACAAGTTGAAATATTTTTCTTGAAATACAACAACAAATTTCTATAAATTTTTGTCCCCACACCTTAGATACCCACATTCTTTTTAACAAAACTCAAGGAATATTTTTTTCAAAATTTCAATGATAACAATAACTTCAAGACTTTAAATTTGATAAACCTATTGGTTCTTTAATAAGCATATTTTGTTCTTGTCAAAGTGACAAAGAAAAAGAATCTTCATGAGTCCAACCATCATTTTTTCGTTATGTTAGTAGATATGGCAAATTTCACAATAATTCATTTACACAACTACAAGGTCTTGGATTTGAACTTGGAACACGACGTTGAACCTAACAATATTGGCATTTTTCAGTTGAACTAAGACTTAAGGACTTAACCAAACCATCATTTTAATACAAGCAAAACATATATCATACAATTTTCAATAAACATCAAGGGTTTTATCCAATAAATTTCAAAAGAGGGGAAGCCTAAGATCCTTCAAATCTAACTTTACTAGCGATAGACCCATAGATTGAGCAAGCAAATTTTAAAAACTAAAAACAACGAAATAAAGAAGTCCAACTTCTTAAATCTCCGTTTTTTTTCTTTAACAAGATCAACCAACAAGAATCCAAAAACAACAAAACGAACATAAAATCATGTTTTGAAGAAAAGAAGATTGCAACCAACTCTCCCACAACTGAAAAGAGAATGGAAGAAAACTTGATTATGTAATTTCCACCAATAACAACACGAGATCAATTGTTTTTAAAAACAAAAACTTGAAAGTTTTTCCCCAAAGAGAAAAGGGAAATGGAACTCACAAATCAAAGGACACCAAAAGCTTCAAAAAGCCAAGATTTAACTTGCTCGTCGTGATCACTTCTCTAAAATCTCACTCTAACCTCCTTGATTTTAAAGGTTTTCTCCAAAACTTCAATGCCATCGAAACTTTTTCTCTCAAGGTACGTAGAAGAAAAATAACGAAATGATTTTGTTTTTAGGGAGAGGAAGGGGGCTTAAGAAAAACTTAAGGATTAGGGAGGAATTGTTTTTGTCAATTCGATTTGTATCCATCTTGATATTTAGTAAAGATGCCAAAAGTATTAAAAAACATATTGGGAGAGTATTCGCCCTCAATGCCAAGAAGGGTAAGAATCACAATCTAATTATTGATACTTATTTCATAAATCAAACTCATTTGATTGTGATGTCTAAGACTAGTGCATCTCATTCATTCATATCCTCGTATTATATTTTACAAGTCAATTTTTCCTTTCTTGAAGTATCTTGTCCCTTAGTTGTAACTCCTATAGCTAAGAATTCAATTGAAACCTCCCAAATAAGTCATCAATGTTTAGTTATCTTATTTAATCATTGTGTAAACATTCAATGACTCTTGTCTGTAATGTTAAGGAAATTATCATTCTCCTAAATTTTCCCCAGCCAGAGCAACTAGAACTTCCTTCCTTGTACAATTCTTCCCAACTCTTCACATGTTTAAACAATGGGGGTCAAGGCATATTGTAACTATTATCCTCTAACTCGAGGTTAGAAGTAGAATTATCAAACATCCCACTGGTCAGTGAGTGTGAGGACGTGTTTCTAGAAGATGTAACATCTCTGCCTCTAGAAAAAGAAACATAAATCTCTATAGACTTGGTCTATTAGATAAGACCAATCTTAATTGCCCTTTATAGGTTGTCCAACTTTGCGTTGAGTTAGCCGAAAAATTAGTTGGAGGATCTGATAAGCAAACAATTTATCTGACCAAGTGTGCCGCCTTGAGGAGCCCCTGTATTGTTAGTGA
Source organism: Cicer judaicum (assembly GCA_037974835.1). Classification (NCBI taxonomy): domain Eukaryota; kingdom Viridiplantae; phylum Streptophyta; class Magnoliopsida; order Fabales; family Fabaceae; genus Cicer; species Cicer judaicum. Next base: position 1,294,002 of record JBBPBS010000968.1, on the reverse strand, counting down.
AGAAAAAGGATGGCAGTATGAGATTTTGTATTTGATGTAGGAAGTTAAATAGAATAACTATTAAGAATCTTCTTCCAAGGATATATGAACTATTAGATCAATTAGGGGTAACTACTTTGTTTTCCAAGATTATTTTTTATCACGATACCATCAAATCAGAATAAAGTTAAAGGATATCAATAAATACCCTTTAGGAGTAGGTTTTGACATTATGAATTCTTAGCTATGTCTTTTGGGGTGATCAATACCCTAACTATATTTATAGATAATATGAATAACACTTTTTTTTTACCATACTTTGATAAATTTATAGTGGTATTCATATATGACATTTTAATATACTCATAAACCCCCAAGCAACATGAAGAATATCTCCATATAGTGCTCCAAATACTTAGCGATAGAAAATATATACCAAATCTAGCACATGTGAATTTGAGACCGAGCAGTTGGGTGGATTTCTTGAAGGATTATGATTTTGAGCTATGATACCACCCAACCAATGCCAATGTGGTAGGTTCCTTGAGTAGGACGTCACTCCACTTATCTAATTTAATGATCTAGGAAATGGATCTAATAGAGACATTTAGAAATCTTAATCTAAAGATGACACTTCTTCAAGGGGAATTGTGTTACATCAGTTAAAAATAACCAAGAACTATATGGGAAGTTATATGATAAGAAGGAACGAGATAAATTTTTAAGAACAACATATATGACAATTCTTTTTTAAAACAAAATTTCTATACCTAGGGACATTGAATTAAAGAGGATAATATTAGATGAAGCCACCAAGAGCTACATGATTATTCACCCTCGGGCCACCAAGATGTATCAGGATTTCAAGAAGGGATATTGTAGCCCAAATATGAAAAATGATGTGGAAGCCTTTGTTGCTTAGTGCTTGACTTGTTAAAGGCCAGTAGGTCTGATGCAGCCTTTGGATATAACTAAATGGAAAAGGGATTCTATTTTCATGGATTTTGTGGTACGACTACCTCATACCCAGTAATGGTATGATTCCATTTAGGTAATTTTAGATAGAATGACTAAGTACCCCACTTCTTACCAGTTACGACTACCTCGAATGCTCGTAAGCTAGCAAACTCATTTATAAAGAAGATAGTAAAATTACATAGGGTACCTCAACATAATATAAAATAGAGATTGTAAATTTACCTCTATTCTTTTGAAATCCATTCAAAAGTCTATAGGAACTAGGTTACACCTCAGTACTGCATATCACCCCCTAATTGATGATCAAACTAAGAGGACCATTCAAACATTACATTGCAAAATATTATCTGATCCAATCTTAAACTCAGTTGTCTTCCCTTGCACTATTAGGTTCCTCTTCTCTTGGATTAAGACGTCATCTTGAGAATTTGCAATGTCTTCAAGTAGTCCGCTCGAAATCTTAATCATTCTGAATTTCAAAATTCCTGGTGCAAACTCTACGTTCAAGTGTAGGTCTCTAAAAGCTTCCCACAACTCTTGTTGCCTAGCCATAATTGTTGAAGACAACGATACACTTCTTCTACTTAACGCATCAGCCACTACATTGGCCTTCCTAGGGTGGTACTGCAGTGTGAAATCAAAATCCTTAAGAGTCTCCATCCATCGTCTCTGGCGCATGTTCAATTCCTTCTGATCAAACAAATATTTCAAACTTTTCTAGTCACTGAACACTGTGAACATGCACCCATATAAATAGTGCCTCCAGATCTTTAATGCAAAAACAACCGCAGCAAGCTCCAAATCATGAGTAGGATAGTTTCTCTCATGAATCTTCAATTGCCTTGAGGCATAAGCCACATCTTTCATGTGTTGCATCAGAGCACATCCCAACCCTTGGTGAGATGCATCACAATAAACTTCATAGGGTTCATCTGATTGCGGTAACACCAATACTGGTGAGGTCGTCAATTTTCTCTTTAGTAATTGAAAATTTTCCTCACACTTCTCTGTCCATGCGAACGGTTGATCTTTTCTGGTGTGTTGTGTCAATGGAGTCACAATCTTGGCAAAACCTTCAATAAACCTCCTATAGTACCCTGCTAGTCCTACGAAACTTCGTACGTTAGTGATAGTCTGAGGCTGTTTCCAAGCAAGAACCGCCTCAATCTTAGCCGCATCTACGGCGATTCCTTCCTTGGTTATCACATGTCCTAAGAAATTCACTTTCTCTAGCCAAAATTCACACTTTGACAGATTGGCATACAATTGCTTCTCGCGTAAAATCTCAAGAACTTGACGTAAATGTTCTCCATGCTCCTCTTCAGTTCTTGAATAAATCAATATATCATCAATAAACACCACAACAAATTTATCAAGGAATGAATTAAAGATTATGTTCATGTAGTCCATGAAAATTGCTGGTGCATTGGTAACTCCAAACGGCATAACCAGATATTCATAATGTCCATAACGGGTTCTGAAAGCAGTTTTCTGAATATCGCGGCCCCTCTCAATTGATCCATTAAATCATCAATGCATGGCAAAGGATAACGATTCTTAATAGTTGCCTTATTAAGATGTCTATAATCCACACATAAACACGAGCTTCCGTCCTTCTTCTTAACTAGTAAAACTGGAGCTCCCCGTGGCGATACACTTGGTCTAATAAATTTCTTCTTCAACAAATCTTCAATTGGGCCTTTGAGCTCATTTAATTCGAATGGCGACATTCGATACGGTGCCATTGAAATAGGTTCGATACCTGGGTGCAAATCAATGAAAAATTCCACTTCTCTTACCGGTGGCAATCCTGGGATTTCTGTTGGAAATACGTCCCGGTACTCATTGACGAGCATCACTTCTTCTATATCCACATTTATCTTTGCCTCCACATTAGCCAGAGACAGAAACTCATGAGTTCCTTCTCTTAGCGACACTCAGAGTCTGTTGGCGGCTAGATACTTAACAACTCCTGGTTCGGGGAAAAGAACCAATTTACGAGCACAATCCAAGATCACAAAATGGTAAGACATCCAATCCATACTGAGAATGACCTCGAGTGATTGTAAAGGTAAACAAATCAAATTAACCAAGAAATCCCTATTTTGAATAGTTATTTGACAATGCAAACATGCATAATTTACTGTCAAAGTCTTAGCAGGTGTGGAAACAACCAAATCAAAAGGTAAAGCAGACACAAATAACTTCAAACGATTAACACAATCCATAGCAATGAAGGAATGGGTCGCCCCCGAATCAAAAAGTGCAGTTAGAGTGTTACCTGCAATCTCACAGTCACGTTGAATCAGATTGCCAGATGGATTCCCATCTTCAACACTCACACAATAAATACGTCCTCTAGCAGTAGGACGAGTAGCCCTAGCTACATTCACAACTGGTTCCACCTTTGGAGCCGTGCAGTCCCTGGCCAGGTGCCCTGTCTTCCGACAATTGTAATAGGTGAGAACATTAGAGGTACAAGCACTAGCATAGTGTCCCTCTTCCCCACATCGGAAACATCGAAGCACTTGTCCCAATTGTCTTCCGAAATTTTGGTTCCCTGGGCGATTCTGCCCACCATTGTTATTTTGTGGTCGATTATAAGGTTTAGCAATTTGTTTCCCCTTGTTGTTCTGATAATTCACCCGACTAGGCCCTATTGCACTGAAATTCCCTTCTCGGCTAGCCCTCTAATTCTTCATATCCTTAACTTCCCTACATTTTTCCACAAGAACTTGGAAACGTTGAATTTCCAAGGGTAAGATAGAGTCTTGAATCTCATACTTTAGTCCGTCTTGGAAACGATGACACACGAATGGTTCATCAATCTCTTCACAGAAAAATCGGAAATGCCTTGATAGTGATTCGAACTTAGCAGCATATTTGCCCACGATCATGTTTCCCAGATGCAGTTTCAGGAAATCATCACCCAGTTTAGTCCTGGTACTCATCGGGAAGTATTTGTCCAAAAACTTCCTTTTGAATAATTCCCAGTTCATCTCCTCGTGAGCTGATCTCATCAACAATCTTGCACTCCTCCACCAGTACTCAGCATCCCCTAACAGCATATAAGTGGCATAGTTGACCTTCAGTCCCGCCTGACAGTTAATCATTTCGAAGATCTTCTCTACTTCTTGGATCCATTGAGCCGTTTTCTCTGAATTTTCATCCCCCTTAAACTTGGGAGGAATGTAACGACGAAAATCTTCTAATCCTCTTGACACTGCACCACGGATCTCTCTTTCCCTCTTTTCAAGATCATGGTTGAGTCTTGGCACATGAACAATGTGTGTTTGTGTCATTGGATGAACAATTAGGTCATTTTCGTTCTCCTTAGGCTTATTCTTGTCCAATTAGGGTTTTTAACCAATCTTGTGCATCCAATAGGTGTGTTTGTGTCATTGGATGAACATTTAGGTCATTTTCGACCTCCCTAGGCTTATTCTTGTCTAATTAGGGTTTTTAACCAATCTTTTGCATCCAATAGGTGTGTTTGTGTCATTGGATGAACATTTAGGTCGTTTTCGTCCTCCCTAGGCATATTCTTTTCCAATTAGGGTTTCTAACCAATCTTGTGCATCCAATTAGGTGTGTCACAAGCAGCGGAAAAGTTTCTCGAAATATGAATCCAAAATATTTACATATCAAAAAGTGGTACATGTAATCCCATGGAAAATAATGTCATGCTGACAATATTAGTATAGGTACAGTCTTCCAGTTTAAAATAAACACAATACAAAAGAAAGACATATATTCCCTCTATGTCAACCTAATTTCATCATTCTACAAAACAAACTAAACACCCTGAGTGATCTCCACGCGCCCCGTAAGATCCTCCTAACATAGCTCTAGTCAGGCATTCCCATCTACATCCCCATCCGCAGGGTACGAACCGGTAGGATCGTCCTGTCTCTCATCTGAGGGCAAAGCCCAGATTTCCACAATAGTTGTAAAGGGTCACCAACCGAAATTAACAGTTAACACATAACATTTAAGTTTTTAAATGCACAAATAACCTTTCAACTTAGCATGCACCTTAAAAGGGTTTTCCATATGCTAAAAGTTCATATAATGCTTGCCAAATAAAAATGAATTCAAAATAAGTCTTAAATCAATCAAGTAATAAGCAACTGGCCAACCCATTAATGAACCAATTGAGCAATCGATCATCTAACTTAAAATAAGAATTTCCACTAAGCCAATCGATTGGGAAATTGATTTGGATGAAGGGTTTTAGTGAAAATTGAACTCTGGGCCTAAATCAATCGATTGGGAAATCGATTGAATGAATAACTAAGCCCCTGTGTTAAAGCCAATCAATTGGGAAATCGATTTCTTGAGGGTTTTTCGTGAAAACTGTACTCTGGGCTTAATTCAATCGATTGGGATATCGATTGAATGAATGACTGAGCCCCTGTATTAAAGCCAATCGTTTTCCAAATAGATTTTGTCAAAATGCCTGAGCTCCTGTAATGAATCCAATCGATTGCCAAATCGATTTGAGGAATAGCTTTTAATAGAATCGATTTGGGAATCGATTTCCCTGCATGTTTTTCTTAAAACTACATAAACTAACTCAAACACATTCACACACAAGTCCAAAACATAACACTTAGCAATTTCCACACAATTACCACGACAACTTAAGTTTCGAAATAGTTTTACAATCAATTACACTTACACACGATTTGTTCCAAAACATAACACTTAGTAAAATCATCACAATCACAATGACATCTCAAGTTCAATCACTCAATCATACACTTGAATCAAACACGACTCGTGCGTCAAGCACCCTAATGCAATGTCTATATACCAAAACCCTCCTCGAAGGGCCGTAAATCATAATTGTACCGCCTATCGCAGGCCAAAGTACCAATTACCGAGGTGCCACCTATCACGGGTCAGCACAATTTACTAAAAAGCGTAAATCATAAACCTACCACCTATCACGGGTCAGTACTGTTTACTGAGGTGCCACCTATCACAGGTCAGCACGATTTACTAAAAAGAAAAAGCGTAAATCATAAACGTACCGCCTATCACAAGCCAAAGTACTATTTACCGAGGTGCCACTTATCACGGGTCAGCACAATTTACCAAGAATGTAAATCATAAACGTACCACCAATCACGGGTCAATACTGTTTACCGAGGTGCCACCTATCACGGGTCAGCACAATTTACCAAAATGAAATGCATGAGCATACACCGACTCTATCCACAACAATCGTTAAGCAAATGCAGATATTAAAAGATTCCCCATTTTTAATACTCATTTAACTTAAACGATTTTCACAACAAACATTAAGTAAACGCGGACATTAAGAGATTCCCCATTCTTAATACTCGTTTAACTCTAATGGTTTTCACGACAACATTAAGTAAACGCAGACATTAACAGATTCCCCATTCTTAATACTCGTTTAACTCTAATGGTTTTCACGACAACATTAAGTAAACGTAAACATTAAGAGATTCCCCATTATTAATAATCATTTAACTTAAACGGTTTTCACAACAAACATTAAGTAAATAGAGATATTAAAAGATTCCCCATTTTTAATACTCGTTTACTCTAATGGTTTTCACGACAACATTAAGTAAACATAGACATTAAGAGATTCCCCATTCTTAATACTCATTTAACTCTAATGGTTTTCAAATTCCACACAAAACAAACTCAAACATATTATCAAATCCAATCCACATTTCACACCAAATCACATCAATTCATTTTTTCACAAAATCCAACCAAACACATCTCAAATTTCATAAGTATTAATTATGAACACGTCGAATATGACGACACAGATCAACACAACCCATCACTCAAACACAACAAATTTCATTTACTCAAAATCACACATAAATGAGTTAAATTCATTTTCCATTGAAACACTCATCAAAATCATCAAAACCCAACTCTAAAATTTCACCCATATAAAGCCTTAGATTCTTTTTCCCCCAAATCAACACTCTAACCCTATCAAAATTCTTTTCCACACAACCACAGATAAGTCCCTAAATGCAAACTAAAAGTGATAGGAGCCCTTACCTTCACGTTAGCTTTTCCACACAACCACAGATTAGTCCCTTCTATCTCTTCGCGAAACGAAGCTTAGATCTAGATGAAACGGGGAGGTTTGTGTTTGACGGTTTTGAAATCCCTAACTCCGTTTTCGAATCCGGGAAGAAGGAAGAAGCTGGGAACATATATCCTCTTTTCCCTCCACACAAACATATATATATATATATATATTAATTACTTTTAACAAATATCTCCAAATCTAGATATTTATTAAAATTACCAGTTCACCCATAACGCATTAAATTCTTCGTAAAGGATTTACCGTACTTAATTTATTTCATCTATCGACTAGTAATTTTAATTGGGGTATCAAAATATATTTTTGGGCATTTAAGCTCACAAAATATTAATAACTTGGCTAAAAGCCTCTGAGTTCAATACCCAAAATACACTAAAATACATAAAGTGTAATTTAAAATTATGGGTCTTACATATGACAAACAGCTAAACCTTGAAAAGTCAAAGAAAGATGATGATAATGGAGGTATACTGGAACCAGAGGAAGCAAATGCAGATAAAACAGAAGAACCTGAAAAATTAGTGGATAAAAGAAATTCAGAAGAAGATGAAAGATATTCAGATGATGAATCTGATGAAGTGAGAAACAATTAAGATAAGTCAGAAAGAAGATCTAGAGTGAAGTATAAGTCATCTCATTATGAAACTCTAATCATTGTAAGTGTAAGTGATCTTTTAAGGACCAAATCATCACTAAAAGATATAACTTTGTTTGGCTTACTCTCATGTATTAAGTCTACCTCTATTGTTGAAGCATTGGCATAAGATGAATGGATTCTTGCAAGGCAAGAAGAGTTACATGAGTTTAGGAGGAATGATGTTTGGGATCAAATAAATATATCAAAGAAGAACATCAATGGAACCAAGTGGGTTTTCAGAAACAAGCTAAATGAAAAAGGTGAAGTGGTCATAAACAAGGCAAAGCATGTCGCACAAGGCTACAACTAGCAAAAAGGCATCGACTACTTTGAGAAATTTGCTCTAATGGTCAAGTTAGAAGCTATTTGTATCCTACTTTCTTTTGCTGCAAATAATAGCATTACATTATTTTAAGTGGATGTTAAAATTCTTTTCTAAATGGTTACATAAGTGAAGAAGTCTATGGTAAACAAGCCCCTGGTTTTGAAAGTTCTGAATTTCCAAATCATGTTTTTAAACTTAGGAGATCTTTGTATGGTCTAAAACAAGCACATAAGGCATGGTGTAATAGACTTAGTAACTTCTTGCTTAAAAATAACCTTAAATGATGATAAATAGATAATACATTTTTTAGAAAATCAATAAGAGATGACATTCTTATTATTTAAATTTATGTTGATGACATTTATTTTGGAGCTAGTAATGGCACTCTTTGCTAATAATTTTTTAAATTGATGCAGCTTTAATTTCAAATAAGTATAATGGGATAACTTAATTTCTTCTGAAGGATACAAGTTCGGAAAAGTCAAAAAGGTATATACATTCATCAAACTAAATATACAAAAGAGCTTCTTAGGAAGTTTAAGACGAGTGATTGCAAACTTATGGATACACAAATGCACCTACCTATTCACTTGAAAAAGATGATTCAAGCCAAAAAGATGACCAGAATACCTATAGAGAAATGATAGAATCCCTAACTTACCTTACCGCTTCCATACTTAACATTATGTTTACTGAATCTGTAAGTGCAAGATTTCAAGCTAATGCTAGAGAATCACATTTAACTGCTATTAAGACAATCCTTAGATACCTAAAAGGCACTACACACATTACCTTGTCCTACAAGAAATCTTCTAAGTAGAAACTAAGTATCTATTGTGATTCTGATTATGCTGGAGATAAACTTGAAAGAGAAAGCACTAGTGGCAATTGCACATTCCTAGATGACGAATTAATATCTTAATGAAGTAAGAGACAAAGCACCATTGTCATGTCAACAGTAAAGGCTGGGTACATTTCAGCAGCTGGTTGCAATTCTCGATTATTTTAGATGAAACATCAACTTGAAGACTATAAAATCCTAGAATCCAACGTTCCCATCTTTTATGATAACACTTCTGCCATTTGCCTAACCAAAAACCCTATCCTACATTCTAGAGCTAAACACATAGAGGTAAAACACCACTTCATTAGGGAGTTTGTTCAAAAAGGGGTACTAAACATTCAATTCATAGACATTAAACATCAATAGGCTGACATATTCACCAAACCACTAGCTGAATATAGGTTTGATTTCATCAAGAAAACCATGAACGTTACCATCATACCTTATTAATGTTTTGATAACTTCAAAGTAGTCTAGCTTTACGTTAGCTATTACTAGTTTTTATATTTCTTCTAATATGTTATATTCATGATATCAATAAAAAATAAAAAAAGCAAGTTTCACTTTCAAGTCTTTTTTTTTTTATGACAAAAGGGGGAGAAAGATATTTGATAAAGTAGGAAGGCAAGAGAAAATGATACTTAGACTTAGGGGGAGTCTAATGTTAGAGGGAGTCAAAGGAATATAAAAAAAATCTAAAATAAGATTTGATTCAGATATAATTGAAGAAATACGAACAAGGTCAATCTGAAGAACTTAGAAACCTAATATGAACAAAATACAAACATAATCAATCTAGAAGAACTCCTCAGATTGGATTCAGAAATAAAGCAATCGCTAAATAACATATTATCAAAAAGCATTTTATTCAATTTTTTGTTGAATAAGATCGTTGTTGACCAAGTTAGAAATGAAGATACAATTCATAATTAAACAAGGACTAAATTGAAGCCATAATTTTATCCATAAATAGATACTCGAGAGTGAAGAAGAAGGTCATCAAAAATCAGAAAAGAGTAGAACAACTCATAAGCTCAAAATTTCAAATTCATCTTAGAGTTCAAAAAGAGAAACACTTGTTCAAGTCAGAAATATTATCACCTAAAGTTCAAATATTTTGTATCCAACCGAATAGTGGTTTAAATTCATCTTCAATTTGGGGTTCTTAGGTTGTTAGGAGAAACTTAGCTTCTAGTTCCATTCTAAGGTAATCTATAATTATACTTTTAAACCAAATTACTGCCTATGTTCTTTTCTCGGCAAAAAGAGATAGTGCATGCCTAATCAATTGTAACCTTTTTCTTCTCTTCATCCTTTTAGAGAAGATAAATTGATATATAAAGTAAATGAACAGTGGTGCATATATTATAGATTCTAGAATTGGATACCTCGAAAGAATGTACCACCCTACAACTCTACCTGTTCTAGACCAAAATTAACAAATAACACTTAGTAGTAAAAAATTCACCCCTGACGCGTGCGAGTGTGGGGGCGGGGGCGGTATGTGAGTTGCAGGTTCGGGGTTTGTAATGTTTAAAACTATCTCCACCTCACCCTATTGCCATCCCTATATGTGTTTGTGTGTTATTAATTTTTATTTTAAATTACAAATAGAATTTTGAATGAATGGGGTATATTTTTGGAAAAGTAACATCAATATATGATAGTGTTTATACAAAATTGGTATATGGAAACATAATATCATGACAACACTTTTTTAATTGAATGTTGTTGTCGCGTGCCTAATATATGACACTATTTTTCCCTTAAAATATCATATATAACAACGTTTTTCCTAAAAAGCTCTATTATGGCGCTATTAAATGGTACACACGACAACACTTTATAGAAAAATGTTATTAAATATCACCTACGACAGTGTTTTTCTATGAAAACTTTATTAAATAACAAATATAACAACACTTTTTTATAAAATAAAAAAAATAAAAAAATAAGAGTGTTGTCACCTACGACAGTTCTTTTTAGAAAAAGCGCTATTAAATATCACCTACGACAGCACTTGTTACATTTTAAGAGTGTTGTCATAGTTTTTAACAGCGCTACATACTATAGTACTTAAAAGCGTTGTTAAATGCATCAAAAAAGTGTTGTTAAAGCCTATTTTTCTACATTTTCAGGTTCATTCCATAAAATTGGTATCTATGCTTGATGAGTTTTTATCTGTAAATACATATTTCCTTAATTTTAATTTTGATTTGGTGAGTTTCTATCTGTCTAAATTGAAAAATACTAAGTTTAATGAATTTAATTTATCAATAAGAAAATATGTAGAGTATAGTTCTAAGTAATGAATTTTTATTGGTAAATTATTGATTAATAAATGTATGTAGCAACTTTTATTGATTAAAAAATTCTTAGTAGTATATAGGAATTATTATGTTATGTTGTATTTGAATCATGCAAATGACCAAGTTAAGTCGATCCGACAATTGTATTATGATTTGCTTTATAAATATCAATTGAAAATAAATAATGGTTCTAGTAGTGATTCTCAAATGTTGGATGTCCACTTTAGTAATGTTGAGGATGATGGTTTAGAAGACTATGATTTGTATGTCAGAGAAAAAAAAAACTAGAACTTTATTTGTCAAAACAGAGTTGGATATTTATTTAGAGGATGAAGTTTTGCCAAGAAGTCTTGATTTTGATATTTTATTATGGGGGAAGTTGAATAGTGTTAAGTATCCAACACTTCAAACCATTGCAAAGGATGTATTGCCAATTCCTGCTTCTACTGTCGCTTTTGAATATGCATCAGTACCGACAAACATATCTAAAGTCCTCGTCGAGTCGAATTAATCGGACTACTTGATAGTGCTTGATGTGTGTTAGAAGTTGGTTATGGAGTGTTGAGAAAATTGATATTTGTTTTAAATTATTCATTTTAATTTGAATATATTTGAAATATCTAATAATTTTGTATATCTTAAATTATCATTGTTTATATTGTACTATGTTGATATCAATAGGTGATTTGAATTCTAAAGTCGACAACGAAAATGTTATTTTACTCAATAAAATGGAGTTTGACGATGAATGTATTTTATTATCTACACTATTTGATTTAAATTTGTCATATTAATTGTTAATATTTAACTTTTATTTTTTATTATAGGTTAATTGTTGATCAGTGGTGTTACTTCACTTTCCAATTCCCGACTTGAAGATGAAGATGATTGTTAGAAATGCTTATTTGAAACCTTTTTGTTTTGAGAATTTGGAACTTTTTGTTGTTTTGATGGATTAGTTCGTTTGAACTTTGAATATTTAAAACTTTTGCCGAATTTATATTTTCACTTCTAAAGAGTTTGAAGATTATGAAAATATTGTGACTTAAAAATAATTTAAGCAAATTTTGAGATATTGTGACTTTATTATTTTGATTATTGTAATTTTAGAACTTAGGTTGAATGTTACTAATTAATCAAATTATTGATTTTTTATGCTATGAATAAATAAATTTCAATTTTTAGAGTGGGGGTGGAGGTGGGGCGGGGAAACCCGTCCCTGTTGGTTGTGGGGGTGGATGTTAAAAAGTCATCCCAATGGATGCAAGTGTGGGGCGGGGACAGTATTAGAGTTGCAGGTGTGAGGTTGGTAATGTTTAAAACCGTCGTATCTCCCCCCATTGTCATCCCTATGTGTCTATGTGTGTTTTTTGTGTGTGTATTTGTGTGTGTATTAATTATTTAATTTTTGAAATCCAAATAGAATTTTGAATAAATAGGGAAGATTTCTGGAAAAGTAACATCAATATATGACAGTGTTTATACAAAATCGGTATCTGAAAAAATAACATCATGACAACATTTTTTAATTGAATGTTGTTGTTGTGTGCCTAATATTAAAAACACTTTTTCCTTTAAAATAACGTCTATAACAGCACTTCTTAAAAAAAGCACTATTACGACGCTATTAAATGATACATATGACAACGCTTTTTAGAAGAAGAAAAAATATTATTAAATATCACCTACGACTGTGTTTTTCTATGAAAACTCTAATAAATAACGAGTATAACATCGCTTTTTGTAAATAAAAAAACGCTATCAATGCATTATTAAATATCACCTACGACAGTTCTTTTCAGAAAAAGCGATGTTAAATTCACCTACGACAGTACTTGTTACATTTTAAGAGTGTCGTCGTAGTTTTTAAAATCGCTATATACTATAGTACTTAAAAGCGTTGTTAAATGCATAAAAAAGTGTTGTTAAATCCTATTTTCAATGTAGTGGATTGTGACTTTTATTTGTGGGTTTTGTAGAGGATATTAAGGGGAGTCTTTCTACGGTGATTACTAGAGATGTTAACTTAATTAATTACAAGTTATTTATTTTAATTTGGTGGTAGTTACTCATTTTTAGAGTGGATGAATGGTGGTACTTATTCTTTTTGTACCAAAATTGGTTGAATTATGGTACTTTTCATCTCCCTTTCCCTTAAGTAATTAGTGAATTTTTGTCTCACTACAAGAAAAAATTCATATATCTACAGAAAATTACCCACGGATGTCAGTTAGTGGATAAATTATTTAATATCTATAGAAAAATTGTGAGTAAATTTGTTATTAAGTAATTTAATTTTTTTTAATTGGTTTCCACAGTTTGACCGTAGGTAAAATAAATAAAAAATTCGTCGAAAAAGTAAAAAAAAAAGAAACTCAACTTGAAAGTAATGTTTTGTATATTACTTTCTTTTAAAAAAAAAAAAAGTTTATTCTTAGAAGGTATTTGTTAGAGTAAGTAATAGTAATCTTAGTAAGGAAACAAAATAAAAGTAAGAGTAACAATAATATCTCATTTAGGAAACAAAAGGATAGAAACAAAAACCCTTCTTCCACCCAGTAAAGGGGAACTCTCCGTTCATCGCGCATTCAATCAATGACATTGTTGTTCGCCGTTGACCACCACTTCAAATCAAAGGTTCTGTCATTCTCTCTAGTTCTTCTCGTGTTTGCGTTCTCTCTCTCTCATTCGATCTCTCTTGTTCTTTTTTCTCTGTTTTACTCCCTTTCGTTGTCGTTATCTCGTTTGTTATCTCTAATTTGTTCTATATTCATGATTATTTGTTGTGTATCTGAATGTTTATTACCTTATTTGCAAACCCTAACTCGTTCTCTCATTTTGTTCTTGTACAGCTCATTGAAGTCCCTAACATTTCATTTCATAGGTAAAAGCTTGAAAATCCCTAACTCTGTTAGTTTAATTCCTAAATTTGTTGTGAGGTGTGATATTTTTTTTTTTTTTTGCTTGGATACTAATACTGATATTGAGGTGTGGGTACCGTTTTTATTTTGCTTGGATTCTGATTTTTTTTTTTTTGCTTGGATATTATTTGCTTGGATACTGATATTAATTCCTAACTCTGTTGTGAGGTGTGATGCTGACTGTAACAACCTGTTTTTTTTAACACAATAAATAATTTTAGAAATAAAATAAATAAATACTTTTGGATAAATATTTAAGTCGTAATATAGCGACAAAGGCAACAAATATTCACACCTCTAACCAATTATGGAAAATCAAAACAACCGAATATGTATATACAATCATCATAGTATAACAAACATTACTCGCGTGCCAAGCACCCTAATGCAATGCGTATATGCCAAAATGCATGAATTTCTGAAATTCAAACCAAAACCCTCCTCGAAGGGCGTAAATCATAATTGTACCGCCTATCACATACCAGTACTAATTACTAAGGTGCCACCTATCACAGGTCAGCACGATTTACTAAAAAGCGTAAATCGTAAACGTACCGCCTATCACAGACCAGTACTGTTTATCGAGGTGCCACCTATCACGGGTCAGCATGATTTACTAAGAAGCGTAAATCGTAAACGTACCGCCTATCACAGACCAGTACTATTTATCGAGGTGCCACCTATCACGGGTCAGCACGGTTTACTAAAAAGCATAAATCGTAAACGTACCGCCTATCACAGACCAAAACTGTTTACTAAGGTGCCACCTATCACGGGTCAGCACGATTTATCAAAAATGTGTAGTCTATCACAAACCTACATGACGCGAAAATTCCCGCAAGGATAAGATGAACCAACAAATCACATGGCATCATCTCGTGGCCCATTATGGTCACCACTACCACCATGGCCCCATCGCGGTTACCATGTACAATGAAATGCATGAGCATACTCTAACTCTTTTCACCACAATCATTAACTAAATGCAGCTATTAAAAGATTCCCCATTTTTAATACTCATTTAACACTAACGATTTTTCAAACACCACACAGAGCATTTAACACTAATGATTATTCACACCAATTTAAATTTCCACAACCACACATAAATCACATCTCCAAATTTCATCCACACCTAAATTGAGTTTAATTCATTTTCCACCAAGTCACACATAAATTTCTTCAAAAAAATTCATAATATTAATTATGAACACATCAATTTCACAAAACATGAATCACCAAAATTTCCAAATATTAATCACCCATATTCAATCTCCAAAATTTTCAACTATAAATCACCACAACAACATTAATATATCAGAGTTCTCCCCACCGCTAACTCGGTGCCAACGATCTCGATTCCTTTTCAAGACTCAAGGAGCTAATTACATAAACATAAATATTTATAACAATTTGTTCACAATAAAATTAATCCACACACAATAAAATTCCTAAAATTAAATCTTTCTCACACACCAAACTTTTAAAATCAAATAATCTATATTATTTAGTTAAAACTCAATAAAACAAATATTTTCCAAATTTCACATACATACACTCGACTATTAAAGCACCAAAAATTTTGAGTTAATAAGATACTCTAATTTTATTTTTTTTAAACTCGGTCCAAGAGTAATTAAAAGAATAACAATATTTTAAACTCTATCCATTTTTAATTTTAATCTATCCTCTTGTTCAAACTCTTTAACTTAGTTAAAATTTTAACTTTTGGAAAACTTTAACAATTCTAATTTTTTTGTAAAATTTCAATTTCAGTTCAAACTCATTTATTTGAAAATAACTCATTATGTAACTCAAACACATCAAATTTAATCACAACACATAAATCGCATCAGAAAAAATTCATAATATTAATTATGAACATACAATCCATACCCAACAATAATCACTACACAACACACCTCAAAACAAACTAAATTCAATTTCAACAAATTCACACATAAACTAATTAAATTCATTTTTCACAAAATCACACCTCAAATACATCTAATTTATTTTCCACAAAATCACAAATAATGTCCTAAATGCAAACTAAAAGTTTGGACGGAGCCCTTACCTCCATTGTAGCTTTAACAACCGATTACGGCACCATGATTAATTCCGGTAAAATTTAAGTTCGTGACGTTGCATCGAAAACTAGCTTACTAGCACCGTAGCGTGACAATGAACAATTTTCCCTTCTGTCACTTCTCGAACGGAAGCTTAGATCGAGTATATTAGTGGAGGTTTATTTTTGAGTTTTTTTGAAAAACACTAACACTTGGTGTTGTGATTTCTTGAAACAGTAAAAGAAGGAAGAAAAGGAACAGGGAAAGAAGGAAGAAAGGAACAAGTGTAACACCCCGATTTTCAAAGCGAGGGTGTATTTTTTTTTCAAAACAAATTAAAATAAAATAGAGAAATAAATAAGGTAACACCATTGGATAAATAATTAAGTTATTATAATTTACAAGCAGCGGAGAAGTTTTCTCGAAATATGAATCCAAAATATTTACATATCAAAAAGTGGTACATGTAATCCCATTGAAAATAACATGTCATGCTGACACTATTAGTATAGATACAGTCTTCCAGTTTGAAATAAACACAATACAAAAGAAAGACATTTGTTCCCTCTATGTCAACCTAATCTGATCATTCTACAAAACAAACTAAACATCATGAGTGATCTCCACGCGCCCCGTAAGATCCTCCTAACATAGCTCTAATCAGGCATTCCCATCTACATCCCCATCTGCATGGTACGAATCGGTAGGATTGTCCTGTCTCTCATCTGAGGGCAAAGCCCAGATTTCCACAATAGTTGTAAAGGGTCACCAACCGAACTTAACAGTTAACACATAACATTTAAGTTTTTAAATGCACAAATAACCTTTCAACTTAGCATGCACCTTAAAAGGGTTTTCCATATGCTAAAAGTCCATATAATGCTTGCCAAATAAAAATGAAGTCAAAATAAGTCTTAAATCAATCAAGTAATAAACAACTGGCCAATCCACTGATGAACCAATTGAGCAATCGAACATCTAACTCAAAATAAGAATTTCCACTAAGCCAATCGATTGGGAAATCGATTTGGATGAAGGGTTTTAGTGAAAACTAAACTCTGGGCTTAAATCAATCGATTGGGAAATCGATTGAATGAATAACTGAGCCCCTGTAACAAATCCAATCGATTTTGACCAGATAGCTGAGCTACTGTAATGGCCAAATCGATTGGTAAATCGATTGTTTCAATATATTTTCAAGATTCAAGAAAACAGGAGACCTACCAATCGATTTCTTAAATGGTTTTGAAAAACATATTACAAAATCGATTGGCAAATCGATTTTGTCAAATTAGCAAAGTCCCTGTAACTCATCAAATCAATTGGGAAATCGATTTCCCTGCTTATTCTTCCAAAAATACATAAACTAACTCAATCACATTCATACACAACTCCAAATCTTAACACTTAGCAATTTCAACACAATCACTACAACATCATGAACTTCGAAATAGTTTTGTAATCAAACATGCTATCACAAAATTCCAAAACATAACACTTAACACTTATAACACAATCACTACAACATCGTGAGCTTCGAAATAGTTTTGAAATCAAACATGCTATCACACAATTCCAAACAAAACCCTCCGCGAGAGGCATAAATCCGAAACGTACAGTTTCTCACGAACGAACACGAGTGCAGTCTCTCATGAACAAACACAATTTACCAAGGTGTAGTCTCTCACGGACAAACACCTGTGCAGTCTCTCACAGACAAACACAATTTACCAGGGTGTAGTCTCTCACGGACAAACACCTGTGCAGTCTCTCACGGACAAACACAATTTACCAGGGTATAGTCTCTCACGGACAAACACCATTAAGTAAAGGCAGATATTAAAAGATTCCCCGTTTTTAATATCCATCTAACTCTTACAATTCGAACGACAGTCATTAAGTAAACAAAGATATTAAGAGATTCCCCATTCTTAATACTCATTTAACTTAAACGATTTTTCACAAACACACATTAAGTAAATAAGACATTAAGAGATTCCCCATTCTTAATACTCATTTAACTTAAACGATTTTCACAAACACACATTAAGTAAACGAGACATTAAGAGATTTCCCATTCTTAATACTCATTTAACTTAAACGATTTTCACAAACACACATTAAGTAAACAAGACATTAAGAGATTCCCCATTCTTAATGCTCATTTAACTTAAACGATTTTCACAAACACACATTAAGTAAACAAGACATTAAGAGATTTGCCATTCTTAATACTTGATAAACTCTAATGGTTTTCAAATTCCACACAGAACAAACTCAAACCTATTATCAGATCCAATCCACAACTCACACCAAAACACATCAATTCATTTCTCCACAAAATCCAACATACACATATCAAATTTCACAAGCATCAATTATCAATACATCAAATACGATGAACACAATCAACACAACATAACATTCAAACACATCAAATTTCATTTACTCATAACCATACACAAATGAGTTAAATTCATTTTCCACGAAACATCCATCAATATCGCCAAAACCTAACTCTAAGATTTTACCCATACAGCCTTAGATTCATTTTCCCCAAAATCAACACTTTAACCCTAACAAAATTCTTTTCCACACAACCACAAATAAGTCCCTAAATGCAAACTAAAAGTTTGGAAGGAGCCCGTACCTTGACGTTAGCTTTAACGTGCGATTACGGTACCGCGAGTAAATCCGGTAAAATCTCTTCTCGCATCGTCGCTTCCAAAGTTGGTTCTCTAGCACCATAGCGTGGTAGTGAGCAACTTTCCCTTCTATCTCTTTGCGAAATGAAGATTAGATCTAGATGAAACGGGGAGGTTTGTGTTGAACGGTTTTGAAATCCCAAACACCGTTTTACTTCGTTTTCAAACCAAAGAGGAAGAGTGAAGTTGAGAAATCTTTGCTTTCTCACCCACCAAGCCTAGATTCCTTTTCTTGAAGGAAAAAGGAAGCAACGAAAATTGGAGGTAGGAGGAAGAAGAAGAAATGGGTCGCGTGGCTGGAGGAGGAAGAAGATGGAAATGTTTTTCCTTTGCTTTTCCTTCCTTCTATTTTCTTTTCTTTCTATTTCCTTTTCCTCTATTTCCCTCCAACCGTATATATATATATATATATATTACTTACAATATATACATATATATATATATATATTAATATATTATAATTAAAACACAACCAACAATTATCTAACAACTCTTACCCCCATAATTTCATTCCCCTCTTAGTCTAATTTAATAAAAATATCTACTCTCTTCGCAACTCAATTGTCCGGTACAATTTTCAGCAACCCGAGATATTTTTAACAAAATTGCCCGGTATTAAATCCTTCGTATTGGAAGTAAATTATTTTCTGACAAATACTTCTAATCCAATTTCCAAAAATATATTTTTGGCATTTAACTCACTCAATACCAAAAACTGGGCTAACAGACTAAGAAATTCCACACAAAATACCCTAAAATTGCATAATTTAGGATTTAAAATCTATGGGTCTTACAACAAGCGCTTTTTTTTTCTCCTTTCTCTTGGTTCCATATATATATATATATTAAAATTAAAATCAACAAAACAAATATATAACTTTATAGATATTTGTTAAAAACATCATTACACATCACTTCTCAAATTAATTTTTCAAAAAAAATATCTATTATCGCCGCAACTCAATTGACAGATGAGTTTCTCAGCAATAAGTGACATTCTTAGAAAACTATTCGATATTAAATTTTTCGTAACATAATTAAATTATTCTCCGACAAATAATCTTAATTGGGTCTCAAAATATATATATTTCAATATATATAAATATTAAGCATATGATTAACTCTAATGAAATATATTTTTGATATTTAATTCCCAAAATAAAATTCACTTAGGCTAAATGCCTAAGCAATTTAAGACAAAAATTCCTAAAATCGCATAAATTAGAATTTAGAAAATTTAGGGTCTGACATTACTACCCTCCAAAAAGACGTTTCGTCCTCGAAACTTAAAATACGAGTAACACTCCACACTAGGTTTGTACTCAAATTCAACATACAAGTCACAAGTTTTGGTCTTATTTGTTGCAAAAGGAATGTTATCAGTGTGATTTAAATGCTTTTTACTCTTGCTAATTGGGTTTATTGCTTTTCTTCCATTCTTTAATTAAACAGTATTTGGATAGGTTTAACATTAAGAAGAAAAAAAATGATTGAAATTAAATTATTACATGTAATGTGGGTGACTAGTTAACCATGAAGGAATAAAGGGTAGGTTTAATTTCTACTGTAGAAACCATAAAGGAATAAAGGGCAGGTTTATATAGCATTTTTTCTAGCACAATGATCACTTAGATATGCAAGAAACAGTAGCATGTGTAAAACTGAAACAGAAGCCAGCATAAATAGAAGCCTTGTGGAATTTTAGTTAAAAGCTTAAGATAATGTTAGTGGAGCACATTAAGATTTTCTTGTGAAGTAGTTTTTGACTATGTCTGAAGGTGGTTTTGTTTGTCAAAAGTATTTGTACTGAGGTTATAATTTCTTTTATATAGTTGTACTTAATGGAGATTTTAACATTTATTTAAATTAAAATTTCATTTAAATAAGAAAACTACACAAAATCAATTTTACCAATTTTGTTTGTTTGTATTTTACCAATTTTTTAAATATATTGTTTTATATATGCAGTATTATACAATAGATCATTTGAAAGATTATTTTTTCATAGGATACAGAGCATTGCTACCAATAAATGTAAATTCCATATAAATTTGAACAAGATGAAAATATGCCTAGATATTGATTTAGTTAGAGTCATTAGCTATAATACTCAGATTAAGAGAGGCATATTGAAAGAGTTCCACATCACGTTCATGTGTTATTTATTTCATCTTCTCATTTATTATGAATCTTTTATGCACATGAATGGAATGAGAGCTAAATTTGGATTCTTTAGTACTTCATTTAAGTAAAATCTTGTAAAAGGATATTTATACAAATTTTAATGAAACAACAATCTGATTTTTTAAACTAATCTAAATTATGAGCAATTAATTTTATAGCAAATATTTGCATAACTATTTATAGTTAGTTTGACAATTAGTGTATGTTTGGAGAACATTATTTTCAATTTGAACTTTGAGTAATAACTTGTTTGAGGTTTGTATAGGTATCCTATTTGATATGTAAAATTACATTTTGTTCACAGTTTCATCACTCCTCAATTATTTGTTTGTCCTTCAAAATATGGATGGCTACCATCCAGATCGTAGTTGGGTATATGATAGACTTTATGTTCAACGAGGGGGGTTGAAATCAGCTTTCGCAAAAGGTGTTGAAGAGTTTATAACGAAGGCAATAAGTCGAAATCAATTTGTAAAAGATGGTGGCATCAGATGTCCTTGTCACAATTGCATGTGTAGCTGTATATTGTCTGCAAGTGAAGTCAAACTTCACTTGTATAGGTTTGGGTTCTAACCAAATTATTGTATTGGACTGAGCATGGTGAAGAAGCCCCACATATTGACCCAGAAAATATTCCAAGTAGTAGTGGAAATATTGATAACGACGATCCGTTTACGTTAATGCAACATATGATCGATGATGCATTTGGTCCTACATATGACTTCCAAAATATGGGTGATGAAGGTAACGAGGAAGAGAATAATGAAGAGCCCCCAAATGATGATGCTCAAGACTTTTATGATTTGTTAACTGCTGCAAACAAACCCTTATATGAGGGGGCTTCTGATTCAAAACTTTCAATTGCGTGAAACTTTTAGCTTGAAAATCAAATTGTAATGTTCCACATAAATGTCTTGATTTCTTTGCAAGCATGCTTGTAGATGTGTGTCCTTTTAAGGATTCACTTCCAAAAAAAATTTACCAAGCGAAAAAATCGGTGACAATGCTAAGATTGAAGTATGAGAAAATTGATTGTTGTGTTATAGGGTGCATGTTGTACTACAAAGACAATAGTGCAGATATAGAGTGTAGGTTTTTCCATGAACCTCGATAGTTCAATCATGTATTTAGAAGATAAATGCGTTCATCGTTCATTCCCACTACAAGTTAAACTTTAACCTCTATTATTTTATATTAATTATTAATATTTCTTATATAAATAATTATCTTGATATGTTATTAATATTTTGGAGTCTATATTACCATTATAGAAATATTAAAAATGAGTTTGCAGAATTAAAAAACTTTGAAAATAAAAATAAAAATATGTTACAATTTCAAGGTAATTTATAATTATACTTTTAAACCAAATTACTGCTTCTTTTCTCGGCTAAAAGAGATAGATTATGGCTATTCAATTGTAACCTTTTTCTTCTCTTCTTCCTTTTAGAGAAGCTTATGCTTAAAGAAAATGGTCCTTATTTATGAAATGTAATTATATTTTGGTATGTTGTTGTGACCAAGACAATAATCTGAACAACCAGAACATTATCATAGAGTCTTAATTTTTTTATAGTATGTACTGAATTTTAAAATATTATATTGATATCTTCAATTATGTACACTAATCACCTTATAGTTTTATATTTGCTCATTATGTCCATACTAAATACCCAAACTGAACATATACTATTTTCTCTCTGAACAAAAACTAAAAATCTAATTTTTCTCCACTCTCATCTCCTGTCCACATTACCAATGTGAGTATGTGACAACAGCTGCAGTAGGAGCCATCATCCACTATCAAATGTTGGAATCTTAAATCTTGATGTCAGAGTTTTGTGATTTATTCATTTTATGAACTCAATTTGTTTGATATAGTTGATTCACATATTTATTGATTTTAGGAACTCATTATCTATCAAGATTTAATATAATGTTAGGGTTTTATATATTAGAAACTCATTACTAATATACAATGGTACCAATAGATTGTATGGTGGTAATCTATTAGATTGTTTGCGGGTAATCTATGATTAGATTTATTATATTTATGGATTTATTATATATTACCGATTTGCTTCAAAAAATGTTAGAATGGTGACTCTTTTTAAATAGCAAGAATGTTAGTATTAACTTAAAGTTATATTTAATAGTTCTTTACAATTTATATTTTGATGAAATTAAATAAAATAGTTTAAATGTTTACTACTTTATTCAATAACAAATATAATATTTTGAAATAATTTATAAATTTATAAATTATGTTTTTTATTATGATATAATTTTTTAGATTCAAACACAGTCTCCAATAAGTGACACTATATCCAACTATTCTTAATATAATTTATTCTATCTATATATGTAATGTTATATTACGGTTATATAGTGCTTAATAATATTTTAATCAATATAAATTTACAAAATTTACTATTTTATCACTCATATATATAAAATGGTAAATAATTGTTATCTTCAAAATTTGTTAATAGAAATACATATTTGTATAACATCTAATATAACCCCCCAACGTGTTTTTTTACATAACGTTATAAGATTTCATAATTTAGAAGCAATTAAGTTATTAACCTCTATGGTTTTATTTTAACATTCTGACACAACGCTAAAAATGACATTTAACAGCGCTCCTTTTACAGCGCTTGCTAAACACAAGCACTGTTGTAAATATATTTTAAAAATAACGGAGCCTTTTACAGCGCTTTTTTGACAAGCGCTGTAAAACAAGCGCTGTTGTAGGGTCATATAACGTTTGCGCATAACGTTATAAGGCTTTTACAGCGCTTTTCACAAAAGCGCTGTAAAATGAAGCGCTTTCGCATATTATTTTACAACGTTTTTTTCACAAGCGTTGTAAAATGCATGCGCTTTCAAATAATTGAACTACCTATTCCCGCGCTTTTTTCACAAGCGCTGTAAAATACATGCGTTTTTATTGAATTTAACTACCTATTACAGCACTTTTTTCACAAACGCTGTAAAATACATGCGCTTTCAAATAATTGAACTACCTATTACAGCACTTTTTTCACAAGCGTTGTAAAATACATGCGCTTTCATTGAATTTAACTACCTATTACAGCGCTTTTTCACAAGCGCTGTAAAATACATGCGCTTTCAAATAATTGAACTACCTATTACAGCGCTTTTTTCACAAGCGCTGTAAAATACATGCGCTTTCAAATAATTGAACTACCTATTACAGCGCTTTTTTCACAAGCGCTGTAAAATACATGCGCTTTCATTGAATTTAACTACCTATTACAGCACTTTTTTCACAAGCGCTGTAAAATACATGCGC
Source organism: Cicer judaicum (assembly GCA_037974835.1). Taxonomy (NCBI): domain Eukaryota; kingdom Viridiplantae; phylum Streptophyta; class Magnoliopsida; order Fabales; family Fabaceae; genus Cicer; species Cicer judaicum. Next base: position 1,269,623 of record JBBPBS010000968.1, on the reverse strand, counting down.
TTTCAAATAATTGAACTACCTATTACAGCGCTTTTTTCACAAGCGCTGTAAAATACATGCGCTTTCATTGAATTTAACTACCTATTACAATGCTTTTTTCACAAGCGTTGTATAATAAATGTGCTTTCAAATAATTGAACTACCTATTACAGCGCTTTTTTCACAAGCGCTGTAAAATACATGCACTTTCATTGAATTTAACTGCCTATTACAGCGCTTTTAGTACAAGCGCTGTAAAATACATCTTTCAAATAATTATATACGTTGGGAACCCTCATATCCTCTACATCTTTCAAATAATTAAATACATGCGCTTTGTTCTACTCTGGGAACCCTCATATCCTCTACGTACTATGCGGCCATCTACGTTGTCTCAGATATTTTTTAATTTGTTTTTGTCAAAAAATCTTTAGTTTTTTAATAATTGAAAACTAAAAATTGTTATATATATATATATATATATATATATATTAAATCTCTTATACTAGTCAAAAACTCATACCACATGATATGTTATGTTTTGAAATTGTTAGTTGATATTGGTTTCTTTTTTAAACTTGTTGATATGTTTTGAAAGCTTATTATTTTTGTAACTGCATTTATATAGGTCGTATAATATGGATAGGAAATGGATGTATGCCAATCGATTGTCAAAAGAGTATGAAATTGGAGTGAAGGAGTTTGTTGAGTTTGCAGTGAAGAATGCAAAAGATTCAAAATATAGAAGTTTGTCCTTGTTTAAAATGTTGTTTTGGAAAATGTGTTAGAGAAGATGAATTAGAAGGACATCTAGTATGTAATGGAATTGATCAAAGCTACACATGTTGGATAAGACATGGTGAGAAAAAAAAGGAAACATTAATTTTGAGAATAGATCGACATATGCTTCAACTGACTTCGATACAGATACATATGAGCTGGACCGAGTTGATGAGAACGCAAAAGCATTTGAAGAAGATCTTCGAGATTGTCCTAAAATGTTTGAAAGTTTGTTGAGTGATGGAGAGAAATAATTATATAATGGTTGCACTAAATTCACAAGATTGTCGGCGATATTAAATTTGTACAACTTAAAAGCGAGTAATGGATGATCTGATAAAAGCTTTACAGAATTATTAACACTCATAAAAGATATGTTTCCAGATGATAATGAACTTCCCAGTCGAACCTACGAGGCTAAACGGATTTTGTGTTCTATTGGCATGAGTTACGAAAGGATTCATGCGTGTCCTAACGATTGCATTTTATTTCGAAATGAATATGAACTACTTAAGGCGTGTCCGAAATGCAATGTTTCTCGATATAAGAAGAAAGAATCACCTCCAGCAAAAGTCGTGTGGTATTTTCCTATAATACCAAGATTTAGGCGCATGTATTGCAGTGAAGAAGATTCAAAACTCTTGACATGGCATGCAGATGAAAGAATTAGAGATGGAATGTTTCGACACCCTGCAGATTCCCCACAATGGGCAAAAATTGATCACGAGTATCCTAAATTCGATATAGAGTCAAGAAATCTAAGACTTGCACTTTTTATTGATGGAATGAATCCACATGGTCTTCAAAGCATCTCACGTAGCACGTGGCCTGTGATTTTGGTAATATATAACCTACCTCCATGGTTATGTATGAAGCGCAAGTTTATGATGTTGTCTCTGTTAATTTCTGGACCCAAACAATCGGGGAATGATATCGACATATACTTGACTCCTTTAATCGAAGATTTAAAATGTATGTGGGAGACAATTGTGGAAGTTTATGATGGGTATAAGAAAGAATGTTTCAATTTGAGGGCTATATTGTTCGGCACAATACATGATTTTCCAGCATATGGTAATTTATCAGGATATAGCATTAAAGGTCAGTGTGCATGTCCTATATGTGAAGAGAGTACAAATTAGATGCGGTTGAAACATTGTAAGAAGAATGTGTCTCTTGGACATCGTAGATTTTTACCTTATAGTCATCAGTATCGTGGGTGGATAAATGCATTCAATGGAAAATCAGAGGAAGGTAAAGCTTCTTTAGCACCGACTAGATATCAAATACTTGAAAAAGTACAAGGTTTGACCAATAACTTTGGCAAACCTTTTGCGGGAGAGCTGGTCAAAACTGGGTGGAAGAAAAAAGTCAATTTTCTTTGAATTACCATATTGGAAGTCATTGTATATAAGACATTTCCTCGATGTGATGCATATTGAAAAAAATGTATTTGATAGTGTTATTGGTACGTTACTCAATGTTCCAGAAAAGTCTAAAGATGGCGTCAACGCAAGATTGGACTTGATCGATATGGGAATAAGAAATGAATTGGCTCCCGTAAAGAAAGGAAATCACACATATCTACCTCCAGCCATTCATACTCTATCTAGAAAGGAAAAAATTGTTTTATGTAAATTTTTACACGAAGTTAAAGTTCCAGAAGGATACTCTTCAAACATTAAAAATTTGGTTTGTATGAAAGACCTCAAGTTAAAAGGTTTGAAGACCCATGATTGTCATATTCTAATGGAGCATTTGCTACCAATAGGTATACATTTCATTTTACCTGAAAAAGTTCGACTAGCCTTAACTAGATTATGTTTCTTCTTTAGGGAAATTTTTAGTAAAGTGATCGACCCTAAAAAATTTCCGACATTGCAGAGGGAAATTGTTGTTACTTTGTGTGAGCTTGAAATGTATTTCCCACCCTCTTTTTTTGATATAATGGTTCCCCTTACTGCTCATCTGGTTAAGGAGACACAACTTTGTGGGCCAACTTATATGAGATGGATGTATCCGATAGAACGATATATGAAAATATTAAAAGGGTACGTAAAAAGTAGAAGTCGACCGGAAGGTTGTATTGTTGAACGATACATTATTGAAGAGGCTGCTGAATTTTGTACTGAATATCTGTCCAATGTTGAATCCAAAGGGGTTCCCATGTCTCGTCATTCGGGAAGAATATCAGGAGAAGGGATAATTGGAAGGAGACTACTGACTATATCAAGGACAGAATGGGAGCAGGCACAATTGTATGTTCTGCACAATGATGATGAGGTTCAACTGTATGTTACAATACACATGGATCAGTTATCTCGTTTGAACATGAATAGGAATCAAAATTGGATAACTCGAGAGCACAATCGAAGTTTTATAACATGGTTAAAAAATCACATAAAGTCAAAATTTGATATAGACCTCGGATCAATTTCACAGGGATTGAGGTCGCTAGCAAATGGTCCGAGCTTACATGTCTTTTCTTACACTGGTTATGTTATTAATGACTACACATTTTATACCAAAGAATAAGATGATCAGACCACTATGCAAAATAGCGGAGTCACTCTCGTAGCTGAAGCGATGCATGTCTGAAGTGCAAAAGACAAAAACCCAATATATGCAAATCTATCATATTTTGGGGTTATCGAGCGCATATGGGGGTTAGACTACACAATGTTTCGTGTTCCCATATTTGGTTGCAAGTGGGTTGATAATAGTAATGGTGTTCGGATTGATGAGTCAGGGTTATAAAAGCGCTGTAAAACGGTTATAAAAAAGCGGTGTAAAAGGGTTTTATATATAATAGTAACCGCTTCAGTTTCCTCTTCATTACGTAAACTTCACTATCATCTCAACCTTCATCGTTCTTCTCTTCTTTTGCAAACCCTATAATCCCGTCCATTACGAACCTTATTTCCACGATCATCTCCTTCATTTCGAACCTTATATCAATCCAAGATCATCTCTCCCATTGCACACAATATATTTTCATTGAAATACGTAACCCTCATTACGTATTTCTTCAATACCGTATTTCTGTGAACTTTCTGCGTTCCCTCTTTTCTTCACATTTCATCTTTCTTCGAACCATTATTCAGGTATTGAGGTTATTAATTTTTTGTAAACATTAAAATGCATGTTGAGCTTGTTTAAGATATACTGATACATGTTGAGCTTGTTTAGAATAATGCATGATGCATGTTGAGCTTGTTGATGCTATACTAAACTACATGTTGAGCTTGTTGTAGTTAAATGGATACAAACAAAGATTTAGAATGTCAAAATGAAGAAGTTGGCACCACTAAGACTTATGAAAATGAAGTCAAAGGTGGTGCAACTAAAATGCAAAACGTGATTAAAGCAAGGAGCAATGGCACCACATTTTAGGTTATACTATACTATACTCTGTTTGTTGTGTATTTTTTTATCTTTTTTTAATAGCATGTACTTACTATATGAGTTTATTAGGTTGGCTGGAATGAGAGTGGTCAGCCAATTGACCCCAACAGATCTATGTTTGTAAGCTATATTGGGGCTGTTGTTCGTCAAAATATCCCAATTACGATTGACGATTGGAGAGATAAGGCATTGAAGGATGTCAAAGATATAATATGGAATGATATTCAAGTAAATTTTTTGATCCACTCTTTTGTCATTTATAAATTTTTTCATTGAAATACTTTACTTATAATTTTTTTCATTGCAGACGACTTTTGTTCTTGATGAGGGACGAAAGAGTTATGTTTTGAGAGTTGCTGGGAAGATCCATCGTGGATTTAGATCTCATCTCTCAAATTTCTATCTAAAAGATAGAGAAGGAAACACAAATGTTGAACCTCCAAAAATATATAAACATTATATATCAAACGATGAATGGAGTGCATTTGTTTCCAAATGTTTTGACCCCGCGTTTGTCGTAAGTGATTAATTTATTAGCATTTGTGTTTTATTATTCATATTCGTAGCATATTTTAAATTTTTACACAATTGCTATTTTTTTTTTATATAGAATATTAGTAAGGCAAATCGCGAACGGGCAAGCAATCCAACACACCCATACAAAAAATCATGTATGAGATATGCACGCCATGATCAACTAGTTGTAAGTAATTAAACATCACTTTTATATAATGAAGTAATTTGTATTATAAACTATATTGTGTAACTAATTTGTATTATTTTATTTATGATCTTAACGAATAGCGAAAAGACACCCAAGCCGATCAACCCTTGGGTCGTCATATATTATGGAAGGAAGCGCGAGTTAATAAAGACGGAGTGGTTGATAATGAAAATGTCAAAAAAGTTAACTTTATGTAAGTATATTATCACTTTAATATTTTTTAATATTGTATTTATCACTTGAATACTTTTTATTATTGTATTTTAAAAATGCTATTGAACTTATCTTTTTAATGTTACATGTATTTTAGGAGATTATCGAACAAAGTTCTGAAAATCCGGAGGGCAACAAGGATACTTGCAGGGACATTCTTGGTAAAGTGTTTATTGTCCCTGAGTATTCCGGTCGGGTTAGGGGGAAAGGATTTGGCGTAACTCCCAAAAGCTTTTTTCCTCAAGAGAAGCGTCGAAAACCTTCCAACGAGGAAGTATTAGAGAAGCTCAAAATCCTTGCGGAGCAAGTGGCACTTTTGGTGAATACGAACAAAGACAAGCAACACCCGGATCAGCTCCAACATGAAATACAAATGGCGAGTGAATCGACGAGTTGCAACGTCGGTCTGAAAAGTATTCCCAAGGTAATTAATTACTTACTTGCTTATGTAATTACTTATGTATTAAACAAACTTATATATTAACCGTACTGATGTTTTAACTATTGATTTAGGGTGTCCCTCCATGTGTCCTATACTTGTCCTCGCCTACTCATCGGAAGGTGGGAAAAGGAAAATTGTACAATACTTAGGGAGAAGTATTGCACAATACTCCGATCCCTACGGGCCATGTCAAAGTATCGTCTGTTGTTGCTTTCGAACCAACTGCACCGTTGCCGATACCGGACAACGATGGAGATATGCAGTTATTGAGCAACGTTATTGGTAGTTACATGGCATGGCCCACAAACCTTGTTGCCCTCGATAAAAAAATTCCCATAAACGATCAGTTACATCTCCCGAAAAGGTTTGTCACACTTATTGCATAAGGTTTGTCAATTTTTTCAAATTCAATAAATTAACATTTAACCTCATTTTTGTTGATCCAATTAAATAAACCACTCGTACAGCCAAATAAAGGCAGCAAACCTCAAAAATTGGAGCTTAATAGAGCTGTCAAATCACAAAGGCCGGAGGGTAATAAAGCTGCCAAACTTGCATCAAGAAAAAAACTGGATCGGGGAAAATTGGTCGCTGCTGCTGCTGCTCCTAAAATAAGTCAGCCATGCCTTGGTAAATACGGGGCGTTTGTTGACATCCAAATAAAAAGGAACATGGGCAGCAGCAACGATTCGCGCATCGTACACATGAATAAAGATATATTCGAAGAAGAGTATGATGAATTTCTCGAAAAGGAGCACATATATGAACTTCTCGAACATAAGGAGCTTAGTGCTACTGTAATGAGCTTGTACATAAGGTAAAAAATACTTTTAATTGCATTTATTGTTAATTAATTAAATGTATTGGTAATTAATCTAGTTTAAAATTTTCATTGAAGGTTTTTGTATGAGAAGGTCGTGTGCACGAGAAAATTGTCAAATAAATACTCATTCTTGTCTCCGCATAAGATGTCGATGTGGAAACTCAATCCAGAAAATGTAAAGAAATACATTGTAAATATGTTATTAGGAAATATAGAAAAGGATAAATTGTTCTTGGCACCATATAATTCAGGGTACGTAATTTTATCTTTTTTAATTGATGAGAATTTAATTTATTAGTTGTGAATAAACAAAATTGCTTAACCAATTTTTTGTTGTTAAAGGGCACATTGGGTGCTAATTGCAATCAATGCGGTCTCTGAAGTTATATACTATTTGGATCCCATGCATGGCAGTTACAACAATCACTCCGAAATAAAGACTATGCTCGACACGTAAGTAATATTCATTTATTTCTTACATATATATATATATATATATATAATGTGTTTTTTCATGCTATAATAATCACATTTATTCATTCGATAGTGCCTTAAAAGTTTTTCGAGCTCAAAGAGGTGCTACAGTGTCGAAGCAAAAGTCTAATAACATTACACGGATCCCAATAAAGTGCCCTCGTCAAACAAACAACATCGACTGTGGGTACTACGTATTGAGATTCATGAAGGAGATTGTTGACAAGAATAAAACTATTATCCCAGAAACGGTACGGTATTTTCGTTATATGATTTTCATGTATAAATTATCTATATATTTGATACTTACTTAATATAATATGTTCAATTTTTATATTGTAGTACTTTGACAATTCCAATCCATCATATTCTGAGGAAGATCTAATGGAATTAAAGGAAGACTGGTGTCAGTATGTACTTGAAATGAAAATTATTTGATTTTCTGCGAAATAGCATGTTGTTGGGCAAGGGATCTGAATATTATATGGTAGCTTGTGCATATTCTGTATATTCTATTAGTTATTATATGTATATGATCATAGGACAATATATGAACATGCATATGAATATGTAGTTAATTAGGTTGTAAATTAGGTTCAATGTATATGTAGTTAATTAGCTTGTAAATTAGGTTATATATATGTATCTGAATGTAGTTAATTAGGTTGCAAATTACAATGTTACAGGGTTATATATATGTATCTGATTGTGTAAACTACTTATTGTAAATTACAGTGTTACAGGGTTATATATATGTATCTGGTTGTGTTGTGTTGTGTGAACTGGTTGTGTTGTGTGAAATGGATCAAAATAATTTTGGATAAAAAGATAAAAGACAACGCTTTTCTAAAAAAAATGTCATAAAAAGCTAAAAAGCGCTTTTAAAAAATAAAAAAAATAAAAACACATTTTACAGCGCTTTTTTGAAAAAGCGCTGTAAAATGGGTGGACATTTTACAACGCTTTTTTAAGAAAGCGCTGTAAAAGGCACACCAAATATATGAATTATGGGTCAATCGATTGGCAAATTGATTACTAAAATGAATTATGGGTCTGCATTTTACAGCGCTTTTTATAAAAAGCGCTGTAAAAGGCACACCAAATATATGAATTATGGGTCAATCGATTGGCAATTCGATTACTAAAATGAATTATGGGTCTACATTTTACGGCGCTTATTGAAAAAAACGTTGTAAAAGGCACACCCAGTATATAAATTATGGGTCAATCGATTGACAAACCGAGTACTAAAATGAATTATGGGTAATGGGTCTACATTTTACAGCGCTTGTTGAAAAAAGCGTTGTAAAAGGCACACCTAGTATATGAATTTTATATGCACATTATGTGCGCATTTTATAGCGCTTTTTTAAAAAAGCGCTGTAAAACGTGCACAACAAGCGCGCATTATATTTATATAATTTATAGTGCTTTTTTAAAAGCGCTGTTGTATCTTTTACAACGCTCGATTCCATAGCGTTTTTTTTGTTGTTGAAAAAGCGCTGTAAATGGATAAAAAAAACGTTGTAAAAGGCTATTTTTTGCGTAGTGTGAAAATGAAGAATAACAACAAATTAATGCCACAAGAAAAACTCATTCAACTTTTTCAAAGTGTTTTAATTCCTATTTATTATTTTTTTAGCAACTAATCAATGAAGAATACAAAATTCAATCACATTTATTTATTTTTATTGTTTAGGGTTTGAGGTTGTAAATCTATAAAGTAATAGTTCAAAGTAGGATAGTTTTTGTAATTGGAGACCTTCAAAGAATGTACCACCCTGCTACTCTTCCTACCTGTTCGGGGCCGACTATAACCCTATTTGGAGGAATTATCCACATCAAGCTACTAATATCATTAAAGGAATGGTCCTTAACTATTAAATGTAATTATATTTTGGTAACTTGTTGTGATGTCCAACCCATTCTTAATTAATATAATTTATTTTTATTGTTTTCAGGATTATCGGAGGTTGTTTCTCTCTTACCAAAATAGGATACTTTTTGAAATTGTAACTATCAACGTCAAGCTCAAGCTACTAATAAGCTTAGAGGAAATAGTCCTTAACTGTTAAATGTAATTATTTTTATGTAGTTTTGTTGTGATGTCCAACCATTCTTAATATAATTTATTTTGCTTATATATGTAATGTTATATTATGGTTGTAACGCTTAATAATATTTTAACCAAAATAAAATTTTATAAAATTTACTTATCACTTTTATATATATATATATATATATATATATATATATATATTATAAAGATAGTAAATAATTGTTTCCTAAAAAATATTATTAATAGAAATATATATTCGTATAACATCAAATTTAATTTCTAATGTATTTTTTTTTTCATAAAATTATTAGATTTTATAATTTAGAAGAGATCTGAAATTCTCTCATAATTAACTTATACAACTAAAATTTCGAGTTCAGATCAAAGATAAGACCAAAGATAAGACGTCAAATCTAACAAAATTTATTTTAGCACTCACCAAAACATACTATTAAACTTATATGTCATTTATTTTAAAAAATTTATTATTTATAATATATAGATTACATTTGTAAATAAAATCCTAGCATATATTATTTATATATATAAATTCTAACGTATTTTCACTCCATTTATTTATTACCAATGGCATTTGAACACCTATTATTCTGCAACCCATCATTCTCTTTATATCTCTCTTCCAATTACATTATTTTATCTTTTTTTTTTCTTAACGTGATAATGGCTAATTTAATGACACTCATCCAAAAATCAAAAGTTGGATCACATGAAAGAAACGTGTGATTGATGTATCTCCATATTTTATTTAATTAGGATATATATGTTTTTTATTGAATTAATTCATCATAAATAACACAATTTCAAATACATGCTTGAAAATAAGAGTATTTATAGGAATCCTCTTCTTCATATTTTTGATAGACCTTATCTGAGTAACGAAACACGTGCACGTTACTCTAAGAACGATGACCTTTTTTCAGTATATTAATTTATTTGTAGCCATTCTGGTTATCATGTTCTACTATATTTGGAGACAAAATAGAAATGTTCTTTTACCAAATTGGCCATTTATTGGCATGTTACCAGGAATTGCGCAAAATATGTCCAATATTCATGATTTTTTAACAGCAGTGATGAAACAACAGGGAGGAACTTTTCAATTTAAAGGACCTTGGTTTACAAATATTTCTGACTTCATCTTCACTAGTGATCCCATGAATGTACAACACGTCACTACCAAAAATTTCAACAACTATGGGAAAGGATCTGATTTCAAAGAAAATCTTGATTTTTTTGGTGATGGTATTTTCAATTTAGACTCCGATGAATGGAAAGAAGAGAGGAAACTGCTTCATTCTTTGCTCACAAGAAAAAGCTTGAAGAAATTTCATCACCAAAACATTCAAAAGAAGCTAGAAAATTGTCTGATACCTCTTCTTGGTGATGCATCCAGAGATTTAAAAATAATTGATTTACTAGTTGCAGTTTTTTATTTGGATTTGATCCTAATTTCGTTCATTATAAATTCAACGACATATCAAATACGGACTGCGTAGTAGATATTTCTGTAGCAGAGAATACTGTTTTGAATAGACACCTCACTCCAAATTTTGTTTGGAAGCTACAAAAATGGCTACAAATTGGTCAAGAGAAGAAGGGCGAGGTAGCTGTAGAAAATATAAATAAATTCTTATACAAATGTATAAGTTATTCCAAAGGTGATGAAGAAAAAAGAAAATTAAAAAGCAATGAATCTGTGGATGAAGGTCGATATTCTTGCTTGCTAGAAGCAATAATGAATGAGGGGTTGGGAAAGAGGGAAATGGTTGACAAGTATCTTAGAGACACTTCAGCCAGTCTCTTGGGTGCAGGAAGTGGGACAGTTAGTTCATCTCTCAGTTGGTTTTTTTGGCTTATTTCAAAACATCCTTTTGTTGAAGCTAAGATCATTCAAGAGATCAAAGATAATTGTGTAACAAAGGATGAGAATTTTATCACTAAGTTAGGTGTGGAAGAGTTTGATAAGCTAGTGTATCTTAATGGAGCTATATGTGAAGCCTTGAGGCTTTATCCTCCTTTAGGATATAACCACAAGTGTGCATCCAAATCTGATATATTACCAACTGGAGAACATGTTAGTTCCAATACAAAAGTAATATTTTCTATGTATGCAATGGGAAGGATGGAAGAAATATGGGGAGAAAACTGCTTGGAATTTAAGCCTGAGAGATGGATATCAGATATAGGGCAGAGTATACATGTACCCTCTTACAAATTCACAGCATTTAATGCAGGGCCTCGAAGTTGTGTTGGGAAAGATATGAGCCTTATTCAAATGAAAATGGTTGCAGTTACAATATTATGGAAGTTTCACATACATGTTGTGGAAGGTCAGTCTTTTACTCCAAGGGCTTCTATTGTTCTTCGCATGGAACATGGCTTTAAGGTCAAAGTCAATAAAAGATGCATTTCATAAAAGCTTTTGTGAAGTTCAGATTGATCAGTGATACATGTTGTGTTGATTATTTCCTTTATCTATTTTCATGTGAGTCAATCCTAGTTAAATAATGTTATGGTCCAATTTATATTATTTTCTACTTGTGTTTGCAATTACCACATGTAAACAGAGCATTTAGGAATTGATTAAATTGGGACCATGTCTCCATGTATTTTCATTCAAGTTTTAAATAAAATTAAGGGTTCTGAGATATTAAAAATGGATTCTCTTTATGTGCTTTTGAGCCATTATGTTATTGAGCAAAGTTTCTAAATTTGGAGTTGAATTTGAGTGTGAGAATCAACGTTAAGTTTTATTGTTTTTTTAGAAGTGTTCTAAATTACAAAGAGAAGCAACTTTCGAAATTTCACTTTGCGATAACTTTTCACAAAATCAACACTGTCATTGCATTCAGAAGGCCCAAAACTTTGAATTGGACGTTCTATTCATAATTCGAGCTTCCGTGCATCGCCACAAGTGAAACCTATGTTATGAGTCGACTACCAAACTATTAGAAATCAGCTTTTTTTCATTCAGATTTTCGTAGGTGAATTTTTCTTTTGCTGCGGATTTGCATGCAACTGTATTTTGGAAAGCAAAATCCACCTTCTTAAGAATTTACATGTAAGTAAAATTCTGCAGGTAAATTCGAAAGCGAAATCCACCTTCTTATATGCAAGTTCTACGGTAGGATGAAAAAGAGATTGTGTATTAGTACTTTGAATGTTTTGACCAATTATTTTCTTTAATTTGTGCACGTGGGCATTACTACAGTATCTATTAAATTGACTAAATTGAGAGTTTTAACACATTTATCACTACTAAAAATCAAGGTTTTTTTCACGAATTTTCGTGTGAAACTATTCACGCAAGTAATTGATGAAATTTTTTAATTTTTCTTGAGATTTACGTACATACGATTAATGTTTGTAGCAAAAGACATATTTTGTTTTTAGGAAACATCTGCAACAAATTAAGAAATTCTGCAAATAAATTTCCCGCAGAATTTCATGTCAATTATTATGGTTTTAGTTATATATAAATAAAGTAGAGTGTTTTTTATAAATAAATTTAAAATATAAGACAAGTTCTACGAATAGAGACGATAATATAATTCATATATCAACCTGAAGCCATTTTGATTTGTAGGAAAAAATACGCTTTGATTAAGTGTTACCGTGAGTTTTCCCATAAATTACTGTTTATCTATTTTATTTTGATCTAAATAATTTAATAAACTGTTTTTCATTAAAAATAACACAAAAACTTTATTTAAAATAATTCTAAAAGATAAATTTTAAAAATTTGATGATTATAAATTTAAAATATGATTAAACACAATTATAGATAATATATTATTTAATTATTAATGATTTAATTTAATAATATTAAAATACTTTAATTTTTAAATGTGTTATAGAAATCTCTAAAAAGTAAAGTAATTATATTTAAGTGGTTAAAATTTGAGTAAAATTGACATTTTCCTAATGCCCATTAAAATTGTTGAATTTTTTAAAATGGATGAAAAGTAAAATAGAAAAATGGAAAAAAGAATCTAGTCAGTCATAACCACCGAACCTCATCCGTCACGCCGCCATAGCATCTCAACTTCGTCCTTTTCGTCATTCTACCGTATGAGTTTTGCGACGTTCGCGACCTTCAGCGTCTTTCAGATTTCTCGTGTATGAGCCTCAATTCAACATCTCCATCTCAAGATATTCAACATCGCAATAAACGTCATTTCGCATTTATTCTTCTTCAATATAATTTGTTACTTACAAATTTCATGTGGTTTACTAATTTTTATTTGTATTTGCACTTGAATGAGAGTATTAGCTGAATCCTTTGGATCTAGATTTTTACCAATTTTTATGTTGAGTATATGTGAAACTCATTTACCTCTTTGTGAAGATTTCAACCTATTTTCATGTCTTTCCTCTCCATTCGTCAAAAATATCGCCTCCAAATTTCAATTCATCTCTCAATTTTGTTCATCATCGGAATTGTTTATTACTTACTTTATTATGTCATTGTTATCAACTCGATTAATATATCTCTCTCTTGTTACATATTAATATATATCTCCCTTGTTACAATTGTAGAATGGATGGATAGATGATGTTGGTGCTGATAGAAAATTAGGTTTACAAGATATTGTTTTGTTCTAATGCATGTTATGGAGTTTTTTGTGGCATATAAGGTTTTTTATTTTAGTTTACATTTAATTTTCACATTTTAAAAATATATTTTATGTTTCCTATATTGGTTGATTTATTGAACAAGATATATTCTGTTTTCTAACAAACATAAAAGGCTTGATATTTTTGAATTTGCTTAGAACAAGAAAACATAGAAAAGTTATAATTTACTTGATATTAGATGCATTTAAAAAAACTTGATATATTAATAAAGTATTGCTACATTTGTCTATTTTAGAACTAAAGTAGAACACTCATTGTCTTTTGCTTCGTGACCATAATGGCAGTTCAAGTGGTTCTATTTTGTGTTTTGCATTGGTTCTATTTTGTGTTTTGCATTGCATGTGAATGTGACTTGAGCAAATATCATTTCCTATCAGCTCTGCTACATCATTGTAAGTTCATGATATGCCTTTATCATCAAATCTCTATTTCTGAACTCTTCTAACACCTTTGATTGATACATGATAGAGTAATACAAATATATAACACGTTGAGATGAAATTGACTCTAAGACTTTTGCTTGGATACTTTACATTATATTGACGTATACTTTTGTTAATTTTCCCATTCATCACTTCACAAGTCCTAATGTGTAAAACATCATCACTTCACAACATGCTTCAAAATATAAATTTATATAGATGTTAATATATGTGGTTTTGTGGTGTTCTTTTAGTTCAATAGGATAGTTGTGAAAAAAAACTTTGTGGAGTTTTGTTCTACTTTTTTATACACAAAATTGCTCCTAGTTCTAAAGCTAAGATGGTATTTCCTTATTTTCTCTAAATATTGATTGAAGAGCAAATTTTTTCTTCATAATTGATGTTCTTTGTGTCTTGGCTATGACAACGGTTATACTAATAGTACTGGTGACTCTGGTTTCATTCAACAAATGAGCTAAACTTAATTCATAGCATGAATTCCTTTCTAAATTTGGGATATATACATTTGCAATTGTGTTTAGAAATCAGAATAACAGGATCACCTAACACAGGTAGTAAAGCTAAATTTCTAAATATTTATAAATAACTATATATCTATAATCTATAACTATATGTAATGACAATAATAGCACTTTTTTATATGACATTTTTTTGTTTGAAAGTCAAATCAGTCAAAAAGTTCAAAACTCAATCAAAAAGAAAAACAAAAGAAGTTTATCAATATTCATACCTTTGTTATCTTAGTTTAAGGTTTATGAAAATTTATGATTGTCTATGTATTTTAATGGTAATCCTACTCTTATTGTGAAGCATGTCGGTGTTGTATGCTGTCTTCATAACATAAGTTTAAGCTGGAAGTGATACTTTGACATTTACCATCACTTGGGGATCTTTTTTTCCACCGTTAAACTCTTTAGATCATAAAAATGATATCTCCTTTTGTATTCCATATATATATATATATATAATTGTAATTTTAAAGTAAAGGGGGAGCCGGGAGAGATGGTTCATCTTTTGGAAGCTATATTCGTTCTCCTTATCTTTGAGCTTGAACTTTACGACTTCCTTTTCGCCTTTCTCGTTGATGATTCAATTCGCTCGCTGAACATATGATGAAGCTTACTTATTAATCTGTTACAGTGTTGGGTGGACTCACTCTACAAGTGGAACCCCTAAATTTTATTAATAGGTTTAATTGTAATTTTGGTCCCCCTATTTTAGATGAATCGCGAATGTAGTCCTCTCATTTTGTTTCTCTCCTGTTTTGGTCCCCCAAACAAAATTTTGGTTCAAAACTTGATGAAATTTTATTTTTTAAAGGTGTACTACACCATTTATGATCATAGATTTCAAGTACAATTGTTGCAAATGAGATTTTGAGTCATTGTGTGAATTAAATAAATGCAAAAAAAAAATGAAATTTCATCAATTTTTGAACCAAAATTCTGTTTGGAGATCAAAACTGAGGAGAAACAAAATGGGGAGACTACTTTCGCGATTCAACTAAAATAGAGGGACCAAAACTGCAATTAAACTTTATTAATATTAATATTATCATTATTATTAAATAACAAATATAAAGTGTTTTTTGTAAAAAAAAAAACACTATAAATGTCTTACTAAATATCACTTACGACAATTCTTTTTAAAAAAAGGGCTATTAAATATCACTTACGACAATACTTGATATATTTTAAAAGTGTTGTCGTAGTTTTTAACAGTGTTACATACTATAGTGTGTATAAGCGTTGTTGATATTAAAGTCTATTTTTATTTGTGGGCTGTAGAGGATTTTAAGGGGAGTCTTTCTATGGTAATTAGTAGAGATGTTATCTTAGTTACAAGTTATTTATTTTAATTCGGTGCTAGTTACTGATTTTTAGATTTTTAGAGTTGAAGAATAGTGATACGTATTCTTTTGGTATCAAAATTGGATTATTTATGGTACTTCTCGTCTCCCTTTTTCTTTAGTAATTTGTGAATTTTTATTTTTCGTGAAAGTTAAATCTCATATTTAGAAGATAAATACGTGGTTCATTTCCATTACAAGTTAAACTATTAATCTCTATTGTTTTATTTTAATTATTAATATTTCTTATATAAATAATTATGTTGATATGTTATTAATATTTTGGAGTCTATTCTATCATTATAAAAATATTAAAAATGAGTTTGCAGAGTTAAAAACTTTAAAAATAAAAATATGTTACATTAAACCAAATTATTGCTTATGTTCTTTTCTCGGCTAAACGAGATAGTGTATGTCTATTCAATTGTAACCTTTTTCTTCTCTTCTTCCTTTTGGAGAAGCTCAATTCATAGCTAAAGTAAATGAACAGTGGTACATATATTATAGATTTTGGAATTGGATACTTCGAAAGAATGTATCATCCTACAACTCTATCTATTCTGGACCGACATTAAGGCTATTTGGAGGAATTATCAAATCTACTAATATGCTTAAAAGAAATGGTCCTTATTTATGAAATGTAATTATATTTTGGTAGCTTGTTGTGACTAGGACTGACAATGAATCTCTACAACGACAACATTGTCATAGAGTCTTAATTTTTTTAATAGTATACACTGAATTTTAAAAAATTATACTGGTATTCTTAATTAAGTATACTAACCACCTATAGTTTTATATTTACTCATTATGTTCAGAATAAATATCCAAACTGAATATAGGCTATCTTTTCTCTAAATAAAAACTAGATCTAGTTTCTCTCCACTCTCATCTCCTCTTCACATCTCACTAATGTGAGTATGTAACATCAGTTGCAGCAGGGACTACCACCCACTATCAAATGTTATCGATTTGCTTAAAAAAATATTAGAATGATGATTTTTTTAAATAGCAAGAAGGTTAGTATTAGTTTGAAGTTGTATTTAATAGTTCTTTACAATTTATATTTTGATGAAATTAAATAAAATAGTTTGAATTTTTAGTACTTTATTCAATAACAAATATAATATTTTGAAATAACTTATAATTTTAAAAATTATATTTTTTATTATGACCTAATTTTTTATATTTGGACAGCGTCTCCAAAAATATTAAGTGATATTATATCCAATCATTCTTAATATAATTATCCAATAATTTTTAATATAATTTATTTTACGTATATATATATAATGTTATACTACAATTACTAAGTGCTCAATAATATTTTAACGTATATAAATTTCACAAAATATGGTTACCTTAAAAATAATTTAATAGAAATACATATTTGTATAACATCTATTATAAACCCCAACGTGTTTTTTACATAAGGTTATAAGATTTCATATTTTAGAAGCAATTATGTTTTTAATCTCCATAGTTTTATTTTAACATTCAAAAAATGAAGAATAACAACAAATTAATGCCACAAGAAAAACTCATTCAACATATTTATTAAGAATTCCTATGCAAAATTTTACATTTGTTAAATCTAACAAAATTCTGCAGATAAATTTTATATGGAATTTTGTACTAATTTAATTTTTTTATTTTATATAAATAAAGTAAAATTATTGTTTAAATAAAATAAATAAGTAAAACAAGTTCTACAGGATTATAAAAAAAGAATTTGTACATAGACATTACTATAGTATCTATTAAATAAACAAAACTCAGGAAATCAGGGTTAGTCCTGCGGATTTTCCCTGGAAATATTTTCGCAGATCATACGTGAAGATTTTAAAAATATTCTTTTAGCGCGGATTTATATGTCTGCAGCAAATTTCATCTTTTCTTAGAATTTACCTGCGGAATCAAATTCCGCAGCAAAAATTATTATTGTAAGCAATTCGGCTGGTAAAGTTGTTTTTTAAACAAATTAGAAAATAGACAAATTCTACAATTAGAGATGACAATATAATTAACATATGCGGTATCAACCTGAACTCGTTTTGATTTGTAAGAGAAAATCCGTTTTGATTAGATGTTGGGGTGGATTTTTCACGAAATTAAAATTCGAAGGTAATTTTGATACTTTTATCTATTTAATTTTTATCAAAATAATTTAATAAATTGTTTTTCATAATTAAAATTAAAATTTAATTAAAATCATAACAAAAAAAATTTGTTTAAAAATAATTCCAAAAAACAAAACATAAAAAATTGATAATAATAAATTGAAAATATGATTAAACTCAATTATAGATGACATATAATTCAATTATTAATGATTTTATTTAGTTATAGCAAAATATTTTAATTTTTAAATGTTTTATAGGAGAGTATTAGATGAATCCTTTGAATCTATGTTTTTTCCAATTTTTCTGTTGAGTGTTATGTGAAACAAGTTTAGCTCTCTACGAAGATTCCAACTTATTTCCATGTCTTTCCTCTCTGTTCGTCAAAAGGTTCACCTCTAAATTTCAATTCATCTCTCAATTTTGTCCATCTTCGGAATTCTTTATTACTTACTTTATTATGCCATTGTTATCAATTCGATTAATATCTACCTCTCTTGTTACAAACTAATATTTATCTCTCTTGTTACACTTGTAGAATGGATGGATAGATGTTAGTGCTGATAGAACATTAAGTTTACAAGATATCGTTTTGTTCTAATGCATGTTATGGAGTTTTTTTTGTTGCATATAAGGTGTTTAATTTTAGTTTCCATTTCATTTTCCCATTCTGAAAAGATATTTTGGTTGATTTATTAAACAAGATATATGAGATTTTCTAGCGAACACTAAAGGCTTGATTTTTTTGAGTTTGCTTAGAACAAAGAAACACAGATAAGTTGTAATTTACTTGATATTAGATGCATTTAAAAAAATATGATATATAATAGATGCATTTGTTCTTTTATAGTATTTTTCATCCTTGCTACATCTGCCTATTTTATATGCAACTCTTTGTTAACAAAGAGGAACACTCATTGTCCTTTACTTAGTGACCATAATGGCAATTCAAGTAGTTTTATTTGGTGTTTTGCATTGCATGTGAATGTAACTTGATCAAATATCATTTCCTATCAGCATTGCTACATCATTGTAAGTTCATGACATGCCTTTATTATCAAATCTCTGTTTCTCAACTCTTCTAACACTTTTTGTTGATACATGATAGAGTAATACAAATATATAACACGCTGAGATGAAATTGACTATAATACTTTTTCTTTGATACTTTACATTATATTGACGTATACTTTTGTTAATTTTCCCATTCATCACTTCACAAGTCCTAAGGTGTAAAAAATCATCACTTCACAACATGTTTCAAAATATAAATCTCTATAGATGTTAATATCTGTGGTTTTTTGTGGTGTTCTTTCAGTTCAATGGGATAGTTGTGAAAAAAACCTTGTGGAGTTTTGTTTTACTTTTGGTGCATAAAACTGCTCCTAGTTCTATTTAAAGCTAAGATGGTATTTCCTTATTTTCTCTAAATATTGATTGAAGAGCAATTTTTTTTCTTCATAATTGAAGTTCTTTGTCTCTTGGCTATTGCAACGGTTATACTAATAGTACTGTTATTTTCCTTATTTTCTCCTTATTTTCTTCATAATCGATCATTGGAATCAGTTTGGTGAGAAGTACTGCAAATATTCATATTTTACAATTACAGCAACCTATCATCTCACCCAAAAATAAGAACAATCAATTAGTGTTTCTCTTCTTTGTAATGAATGGCTTCATTGCACTTTCTTTTCCGCAACTTTCACATTTTGGTATCATAGGACTCATCCGTTCATTGGGTGCACCGCTCATTCATCTAGTACCTTTTCTCCTTAGAGTTCCTATTGATATCTGTTGATCAAAACTTTCATGTAAGTCATTTGTGTTAAGGTGTGAAAGAGTAGAATCTGCAAGAGCCTCTTCACTTGAGTTAATTGCGTTCATTTGATTAAAACTGAATATAATAAAATATAATATGAAAAGCTCAGTAAAAGCTTCAAGAAGGCCAAATTTGTTTAAATTTGCAAAGTTTGCCCCCTGGTTTTTCTCCGTATTCATACCTTTGATTATTGTTCGTAGTTTATCAGTTACCTTGGGAAAATGTTTTGCACTACTTTTTAAGCTTTATGAAAATTTACGATTGTCTGTGTATTTTAATGGTAATCCTACTCTTATTGTGAAACATGTTGGTGTTGTATGTTGTCTTCATAACAGAAGTGTAAGCTGCAAGTGATACTTTGACATTTACCATGTACTCACTTGGGGATTCTTTTTCTCCATTGTTAAACTCTTTACATAATAAAAATGATATCTCCTTATGCATTTCGTATATACGCATCTATATATATATATGATTGATATATCTTTGAGTTTGAACTTTATAGTTTCTTTTTCGCCTTTCTCTTGCCGAAGCTTACTTTTATAGTTTCATAGAGTTAGCTAAATTTTAGAATAATTTTTCTAAAGTCTTGAAAATATTTTTTTACTCATATTTGTTTGCTGAGGACCTGCATGCTACTCTGAGAGTTGTTGGAGAACAAACTTAGGAGATTCACCATAGTTGTGAATTGACGACGGTTATCGTCATATATTTTTATAATGTTATAATTATTATTTTACTCGTTTTCTATATTAAAATATTTATTTAAACTTTTGGGGAACACAACATTTAAAATTTATCCCAATTTCGTCATTTATTTATGTGTGATGATATGTTGCAAGATAGAAAGGATAGGACTATCCGTTAGATGGAGTCACCCCTAAGAAAAAGGCTACCCTTATGAGGAAAGGGTTCTCCATAATTTGTATTTTTATTTGTTTGATTTTTATGATAATTTTAAGGTTATTTATTTTGATTTTGCTTTTCTATTAATTGAATTTTTAATATTTCTATCTGAACAACTAAATTATAAATTTAATAATTTTATTATGTGTATATAGCATAATCGCCACAAAATTGTATACTAATTTTCTGTGCCTTTTTGGGGTTGCCTTCTATAATTGATGGTGGTTATTGTCTCCTCACTAAGTCTTTGTGACTTACTCTTCATGTTGTTTATTTTTTTCAAATTAGTAGGCAACTAAGTAGCAAGCTGTTAGTAGATTCAAGTTTCGATCATATTTGTTTGGGTAGACCTCTTTGATAGAGAACCATTTTGTGTAAAGTCTATTGAGTCCTGGTGTAATTTGCAGTTATTTTGAGTCTAGAAAGTCTTTTTGGGAGATGTAGAACATTCGACTCTAATCACTGATATTTAACTTCAATTTTTTCGAGTGGTTTTAGCATTTGTTTGCCTCGTCGGAAGCTCATATTGGTATTGAACTCAATTTTTTGGTTATGTTCATTTTCTTGCTAAATTGATATTTGCCCTAGTTTCAAGTAAGTTTGTTTTATTTCGTACAAACTCATTGTCAGCTTTTGATTTAGTATATGCTTTTATGTCAGAGGAAGCTACAATATTGTTTCTGCATAGTTGAACGCAAAATCAGATTTGGTTAAGACATTAAAGGATGTTCGTTTTACTGCTTTCGACAAATTCACTTGGAAGGAACTAGAGCCGAATGAAATTACTTGGGTTGTTCTAATTTGACTGTACTACAAACTTATTTGTATTTATAGCTTTTTTGAAACCATACTTTAATCGGTAATTATGATTTGTAAACATGATATAAATTTTGTATGGGGTATAGAAATTTGACTTTTAATATTTGATTTAATTTCTAAATATTACAATTAAAGACTAATATTAAATCATTTAAAAATATATTTATAAAAATTAAATCAAAATATTTTCATATCTTTTTTTGCATTAATTGTTATGGTCTAAAATATTTACAATAAGAAACACACACGAGGCAGATTTGCTACGGATTGTCCAGTGAATTTTATGGATACTAATTTCAAATATTTCCTGCAAAATTATTTGTGGAATTACATGCCACGTATTGCAAGAAAATTGGAAAATGTCTTGGAGTGAAATTCATTGGTCAAAATATTGATGCGGATTTGGTCGAATTTCATGGGGAGATGTCTGCAAGAACATTACTTACGAATTTCAAAATCTTTAGGAACTAATTATTGAAGGAAATTATTCCTTCGAAAAATACACAAATAAATCGTTTCTTTTGAAAATTTAGGTTAAATTTGTATGAAAATCCGAAAGTAAAAAGCTTATATCTACTTGTGATGCCAATAGACCCAATGCCAAATAGCTATAAAATAGGTTCCAAGAAGCACACGCCCGAAAACACAATATGTGCCCTTGCCACACCTTCGTAACTCCAAATACCCGGTTTCAATCTTTAAAAAGGACTTTTATTTCATACCTGCACTAATAATTCACAGAAAAAGGACTTTTAAAAAAGGTCATCTGATTGGAATACGTAGCAACCAATCTAATATTCACATGATTGAAGTGTTATTATTAATGATGGTTCAAATGAAATACATTAGCATTTAACAGTGGCACACATGTTGATTTTGTTATGAAATTGAAAGGGGTTTTCTGAACAACATTTAGCAATTTAGGGATGGTTTATTATGTAATATATTATATCTTAGATTAATAAATCCATACACTTTACTCTTTTCTAAGTCAATACAACTACAATGTAGATATCTAAGATATGAAACTTAATTTTTATTATAAACGAAATTCATAATTTGGCAAAATTTACAAATAAAGCATTATGTTAGCCAAACTTATAAAATGGTGATGCATATCTCTTCTTTACCCATACACAACTCTATAATATCTTTCAACAGAAGGAAAAAAAACTAGTTCCACCATGTTCCAACTTAAATTATAAAGGCTTTGACATTTTCATTGTCATTACCATCAATTGTTCAATAGAATTTAGTTGAAAGTTTTGCCTTTTTGGTGGAACATCATCTTTCTTTGATACCTAAACAGCCTAAACCAGTAAAATAATATATCATGCAACATATTTAAAAGGACTCAGATATTTAAGTATATAAAAATATGTGTAACGAATACCTTAGTGGAATCAAGTCGCAAGAGTAATTTTGGCCATCAAATAAAATTGTTGGGAGTTTCACCAACTACTGACACCTAATCAGTGAGCATAGGTACTTGAGCATTTGCATCTAGCACCTTGGTAACCACAACCCTCATTATATTATTATTTAGAAGCTGATTATGTATATTGGGTCCCAACTTGTACATATCAACATATACCATAATATGAGTATGCATATCAATATATAATTCACAATGTGGATATCGTCCTCTTCTTCTAGTATAGGTGGCACACTAGAACAACTACCTTTTGTGCTTGCATGTAAAATGGTACTAGGAGAGCAAATTGGGAAATTATTGTTTTGTTGAGAGAAAGCCATAGATAATATATCTTGCATCACTTGCTCTCTAATCACCTAAGTAAGCTTTGTTTTTATGGTCTATGCCAACTGCCCAAACACGAGCAGGGTGTTAAGGTTGCCCAATGGCTTTGGTCAAGATATCTTGATGTCCTTTTGGATAGAAGTTCCCTTGAGAATTTTGTTCCACAAGAGACTCCTAAAAAATACAATTTAAAATATATATTTGACTTGCTATGCATAAATATGTAATTAAGAAATTAAAATTACATATTTACTTACAATATTTTCAACAATAAGACATGTTTCTTCTGATGTGTAGTCTCCTGATGGTGTTTTTCAGGCTCTCTTCCACCTCTCATGGTGTGATGGAGGTGGAACTTCTTAATCTCCAACTTATTTTTTGCCTTTCTTTTAATTTCTCTTGAATCATCCTCTTCTCTAGAAATGCATATCCCACATGAGCCATTCTATGGGGGTACTTATTAAAAGATTGAATCATTTGTGTCTTATTTCTTTTCTCCTATTGTAAATAACAAACCAATTAAAGATAATACTAAAATATTAGATAGAGAAATCAAATCATATTTACAACTAACCTGAAAGGAAGATCCTCTCTAGTCTTAATGAATGCAGGCCATATTTTCTCGTTAATTAAAGGATATACATTAACATGAGATTTGTGACTCAGGTTCCATTATTTAAGTATCACCTTGTTAGTGTAGCTTAAAATGTCCTCCAACACTCACCCATATATTAAAAACTGTTTTTTTTAATAAATTCATTATTAGGAACATTCCATGTTTCCTACATTACACAACAAATATAATAGTTACTATATAACAATAATTAAGTACAATAATAACAAAGATAATTAAAATTACATCGATTGTTGCCCAAATTTTTTCTTCACGTCTTCACGTACTTCATCTCATTCATTGGCTAAATATTGACTTTGTCTCGAGCAAGTGAAGCCATATGACCAATAAAAGTTTACCTCTTATCACCTATTGGTAGTTCAGTTGATTGATCAAAATCAATCGATAACTTATCACTATCCTTACATTTATATAACAACTTTGACATTTGTGTGCCGCGTCTACTCGTATTTTGGATAGAGTTAGTATTTGATCCATTTTGTGAAGGAGCTGAGGGATGACTCATGTGTCTCTATTTAAAAAATATATAATTATGGTTAATAACAATACAAAATTCAAATTAATGAATAAGTAACATGACACTATAGATAAACTATCATATAAGGATGATACTATTGTAAGTAAAAAATTACAAACAAAGCAAAGTATATTTATATAAAAATAAGATATAATGTTGTTATTCTTTGGAAATGAACATATGTCCATATATACTAATCCTATTAGCAACTTAAAGTGCGAACAATTATTGTTATATGACTTGCACAACAATTTATCAACAATTGTAATGGTAGAAAATTACTCACAATGTATCTCTACATAAATAAAGTTTAATATTCAATGAGCAATAACTTAAGAATCAAGTATGTCTTAATGAATTGATGAAGTGGTGACAATAAAACGACGATAGGTTGTGAAGTCGATGTTAGAAGAAAGGTAGTGTAAGACCCGTAATTTTAAATCCTAAGTTATACAATTTTAGGGTATTTTGTGTTAAATTGCTTAGGCTTTTAACCCAGTTTTCGGTATTTAGTGAGTTAAAGGGAAAAAATATATTTCTGGAAATTGGATTAAAATTATTTGTCGAAGAATAATTTAGTTAGGTTTCGAAGAATTAAATTCTGGGTGGTTTTGTTCAAAATATCTCAGGTTGCTGAAAATTGTATTCGACAATTGAGTTGTGACGAGAGTAGATATTTTTACCAAAATAGTTTGAGATGTGAGTGAAGTGATGGATGTGAGAGTTGTTAGATATTTATTTGTTTAGGTTTATTATTTTATATATATATATATATTATATATTATTATTATTAGTAATATATATGTATATAAGTATAAGAAAAGGAAAGGAAGGAAATAGAAAGAAAAGAAATATAAAGGAAGGAAAAAGGAAGAAAGGAGAAAGAGGAGAAAGGGGAGAAAGAAACAAAACATTTTCCTTCTTCTTCCTCTGCCCGCGCGAACCCCTCCACCCCCTTTTTTCTTCTTCGTTGTTTTTGCTTCCTTTTTCGTTCTTTGGCTTCAAGAATAGAAACCCAAAGATTAGTGGGTAAGAGAGCAAGGTTTTCTCAGCTTCATACTTCCTCGTTGTTTTGAAAACGAAGAAAAACGGTGTTAGGGATTTCAAAACCGTCAAACACAAACCTCCCCGTTTCATTTAGATCTAAGCTTCATTTCGTGAAAAGATAGAAGGGAAAGTTGCTCACTACCATGCTACGATGCTAGGGAACCAACTTTGGAAGCGGCGTTGCGAGCGGAAGAATTTACCGGATTTACCCGCGGCACCGTAATCGCACGTTAAAGCTAACTTGAAGGTAAGGGCTCCTTCCAAACTTTTAGTTTGCATTTAGGGACTTATCTGTGGTTGTGTGGAAAAGAATTTGTTAGGGTTGGAGTGTTGATTTGGGGAAAATGAATTTAATGCTTTATGGGTGAAATTCTAATGTGGGGTTTTGGTGATATTGATGGATGTTTCGCGGAAAATGAATTTAACTCATTTATGTTTGATTTTGAGTAAATGAAATTTGTTGTGTTTGAGTGATGGGTTGTGTTGATCTATGTCATTGTATTCGACGTGTTCATAATTAATACTTATGAAATTTGAGATGTGTTTGGTTGGATTTTGTGAAGAAATGAATTGATATGTTTATGATTGGAGTTGATAAAATGTTTGAGTTGTTTTGCGTGAAATTTGAAAATCATTAGAGTTAAACGAGTATTACGAATGGGGAATCTCTTAATGTCGACGTTTACTTAATGTTGTTGTGAAAACGATTGTGTGGAGAAATGAATGGTTATGTTCTGGTGTGAATCGTGGATTGAATTTGATAATATGTTTGAGCTGTTTTGGGTGGAATTTGAAAACCATTAAGTTAAACGAGTATTAAGAATGGGGAATCTTTTAATGTCTTGTTTACTTAATGTGTGTTTTTGAAAATCGTTTAAGTTAACTGGATATTAAGAATGGGGAATCTCTTAATGTCTTGGTTACTTAATGTTGTTTTTGGAAATCGTTTAAGTTAATTGGAGATTAAGAATGGGGAATCTCTTAATGTCTTGGTTACTTAATGTTGTTTTGAAAATCGCTTAAGTTAAAAGAATATTAAGAATGGGGAATCTCTTAATATGTCTGTTTGCTTAAATGAGTATTAAAAATGGGGAATCTTTTAATATCTGCATTTATTTAACGATTGTTGTGGATGGAGTAAGTGTATGCTCATGCATTTCATTTTGGTAAATTGTGCTGACCCGTGATAGGTGGCACCTCGGTAAACAGTACTGACCCGTGATAGGTGGTACGTTTACGATTTACTTTTTGGTAAGTTGTGCTGACCTGTGATAGGTGGCACCTCAATAAATAGTACTTTGGCTTGTGATAGGCGGTACATTTACGACTTACGCTTTTCTTTTAGTAAATCATGCTGACCCGTGATAGGTGGCACCTCGGTAAATAGTACTGACCCGTGATAGGTGGTACGTTTATGATTTACGTTTTTTAGTAGATCGTGATGACCCGTGATAGGTGGCACCTCGGTAATTGGTACTTTGGCCTGCGATAGGGGGTACAATTATGATTTACGGCCCTTCGAGGAGGGTTTTGGTTTGGAATTCCGAGTCCATGCATTTTGGCATATACGCATTGCATTAGGGTGCTTGGCATGCGAGTCGTGTTCAATTCAAGTTTATGATTGTGTTGAAATTGCTAAGTGTTATGTGTTGATATTATGCGTAAGAGTGATTGATTGTAAACTATTTCGAAACTCAAGTTGTCGTGGTGATTGTGTTGAAAATGCTAAGTGTTATGTTTTAGAATTGCGTGTAAGTGTGGTTGATTGCAAAACCTTTTCGAAACTTAAATTGTCGTGGTGATTTTGTTATAATTGCCAAGTGTGGATGTTTTGGAATTGTTTGTAAGTGTGATTGATTGTAAAACCATTTCAAAACTCAAGATGTCGTAGTGTTTGAGCTATAATTGTTAAGTATGATTGTTTGGATTTGTGTGTAAGTGTTGATTGGTTTCGATACCCTTTAAAAAGCTGAAAAATGCTGAATTTTGCTGTTTTTCTGCTGCTGTCTGATGTGTATTCGAATACAGACAGCTGTATTCGAATATAGACATCCTGTTTTTGCCACTGACTTACTGTGTAGTCGAATACAGACTGCTGTAGTCGAATACAGACATGCTGTTTTGCTACTGACTTGCTGTGTAGTTGAATACAGACTGTTGTATTCGAATACAGACATGCTGTTTTTGTTGCTGAATGCTGAAACAACCTCGTATTCGAATACAGAGATGTTGTATTCGAATACAACAATGCTGTTTTAAAAACTTCAATTTTCAATTTTGTTTATGCATGTTTAGCATATGGAAACCCTTTTAAGGTGCATGCTAAGTTGAAAGGTTATTTGTGCATTTAAAAACTTAAATGTTATGTGTTAACTGTTAATTTCGATTGGTGACCCTTTACAACTATTGTGGAAATTTGGGCTTTGCCCTCAGATGAGAGACAGGACGATCCTACCGGTTCGTACCCTGCGGATGGGGATGTAGATGGGAATGCCTGACTGAAGCTATGTTAGGAGGATCCTACGGGGCGCGTGGAGATCACTTAGGGTGTTTAGTTTGTTTTGTAGAATGATCAGATTAGGTTGACATAGAGGGAACATATGTCTTTCTCTTGTATTGTGTTTATTTTTAATGGAAGAATGTACATATACTAATATTGTCAGCATGACATGTTATTTTCAATGGGAGTACATGTACCACTTTTTGATATGTAAATATTTTGGATTCATATTTCGAGAAAATTTTCCGCTGCTTGTAAATTATAATGACTTAATTATTTATCCAAAGGTGTTTACCTTATTTATTTCTCTGTTTTATTTTAATTTCTTTAAAAAAAAAATACACCCTCGCTTTGAAAAACAGGGTGTTACAGGTAGGAAGTCAAAACCCAAGTTGTAAGTGTTGACAATACAGAGGTTAGGAATAAAAGGTGGAGGTTTAGAATGCAGAGGTTAGGGAAGCCGAAAGATAAAACACTATACGGTATCTTTTATTTTTTTATGTATGCCTTAAATCAGTTATCAATATAACCACATTAAACAAGATTCAAATATTTACAAAATTGTCTCCGTCTATTTTATTAAGTTTTTTGCCTAAGTAATCAACTTAAACATAGAGGAAAATGGAATATATTAATTTTTTATTTCTGGTGGCACGTAAACAACTTAACTCACTGTATTAAAAACTCAATTTTCTACTAGTGTGATTAGTTTTCTTGAGCAACGTAACCTTGAAGTAAATTTTATAATTCCCTATGTTTAAGTAGTAAGCTTCTTGAGTCTCGAAAATGAATTAAGATTGTCGACACCGAGTTAGCAGTGGGGAGAATTCTGAATATTTTATGGTTCTTGGGTTGAAATTTTTAATGAAAAGAGATAGAAACAAAAAAGTCATGGTAAATTTATTTTGGAATAAGTTTTGAAATAAAGGGGTAAATGAATTGTTGTGGGGTTTTTTAATTCAAAAGTATTTGAGTGGTAGAAATTTTATGAACTTTAAAGACGTTAGAAAAAAGTTCTCTTGTGATTTTTAATAGTGATATAAATTAAAAATTTGGAGTAGTTTAAAGTTTGAAACTATTAAGGATTTAATAGTGGTATAAATTAAAAATTTGAAGTCGTTTAAATTAAGGTATTTTAAACTAGATTTGGATTTAGAAATTTTTTTTAAGGACTTTGATGAGCAAAATCGATTTTAGCAAAGTGGTATATATATATATATATAGAGGAAGAGAGTTTAAAATTCTGTTTAAATTTTGATTTTAAGTTTACTTTGTTATTAAGGTGTTAAAGGTTTTATCCATGGAGTTTTTGTGAAATCAAGGTTTCCACATTTATAGATTGGATTAAAATATTTTAGTCATTGATATTAAATTTATTAATTTTAATTAAAAGATTTAACTTTGAGACACAAAGTGTCAAACTTCCTGACGTTGAGAATAGTTCATATTATATATATATATATAGATATATTCAAATTTTGTATATCAAGAAGGTTTAAAAGAGAAATATTCACTTTGTGAACAAATTTTCAATCTTAAGAGTTTTGAAGTTAATAGTTTTAAATTTTATAGTAGAGATGTCAACTTTATGCTAAAATTCGAGGTTGAAAAAGTATTTAAGTATTTTGAAAAATAATATAATTTTGGATTTTGATATGTGATTTTATTATGAATGAAGATTTTAGTTGGAGATTTAAAAGAAATTTGTGAACTTGGAAATATTTGGTGTTGATGTAAAAATGTGGTTTTTATGTGAAATTTTGTATACAAAGCATAATTAAAAAAGATTCAAGTTTCAAAATTGTCAAAGTGGAAGAATCATGATTTTGAGTATTTAGACTATTGGAACTCTTAGTATTTGAGTTTTTTTTTATAAGATTTATTGATAAAAATCTTCTACTAGTTTTTCAACTATTAATAAAGTTTTGAAATTTATGATGTTGATGGATGATTTAATTGAAATTTTCAAACAGTGTGAGTATGTTTGTCTTTGATTGATTTTATTAAGAAAATATTTTGTCATAAGTTGTTAAAGACAAAGATTTGAGTTGAACTTCAATAAGTTTGAAAGAAAAATATAACAATTTCTAGTTTTTCAAAGTGTAGCATAAGTGTTTTAAATTCGCTTATGCCAAAGTACTTGAACCAATGTCTTCTTGAAGTTAGGGAACCTAAGAGAAAAGTTAAACCCTAATTGATTTGGATAGTATTCGAATCCAAGGTTCATTTGGGGTTGGTCTAGAAACTTGTATTGATTAAGTTAATTGATTTAATGTACAAGGAAATTGAGAGGTGTTGTTGGAATTGTTAGATATGTTATGTTGGCTTAGCGTCAGTTGCTATTGATATAAAGCATTGTCGAGGTAATGACACTTTCTAACGATATTATATATGCTTGTATACATAGTGTGTCTCTATACATGTTCATTGTACTTGTGGTGAATAAATGTGCACACGATTGTTTATGTATTTGATGTGATTACTTATTCATAACTGATAACAAATGTTTTATGAATTTTATTAATTAGAATATGTTTTGAGTATGCTATCTGAAAAAGTAGTAAAAATTATTAGTGTTTAATGAATATTAAAAGAGGAGTCTTTTAATAGCTATATTTACATAATGATTCATGTGAAAAAGTTAAAGTATGCTCATGCATTGCATAGTTAGTGGTGACTGTGATGGGCCACGATGTTAGTGATGACCATGATGAGCCACGGTGTTTGTTGTGACCGTGATAGACCATTGGGTGGTTCCATGAGTTGATTGATCCACCTTATCCTTACGACAATTTTTGAGTTGCATAGGTGTGCGATAGACTACACTTTGATAAATTATGCGGATCTGTGATAGATGGTACTTCGGTAATTAGTACTGGTATGTGAGAGACAATACATTTATGATTTATGCCCCTCGAGGAGGGTGTGGAAATTCTGGAAATGTGTGCTCTAGCATACAAACATTTCATTAGGGTGTTTTTTCACATGAGTCATGTTTGTTGTATGATAATATTTATATACATGTTTGTTTATCAATTGATGTCATGTTATGCTTTCATGCTTTATATTTTTCTATATATGATGTTTTAAGAGTTTTGATATATATGCTTATGACCCAGGATTTTAGAGTTTTGAGTCGTGCGAGAATTGCAATGACGTCGAAGACGTCATAAAGCTATGATTTTGGATTGACAATTTGAAGTAGTGAGGCTTAATGCCACCCGTGGACCCTCAATATACAGTCATCATCAGTTAGAGTTCAAGATTAACTTAGGGTTCTAATTAAGGGTTTTGTTTATTCTCTCTTCCTTATTGTAATGTTGGTGTCACAATGAAATTTAGATTAACTAATAGTTGTGATTATTTTGGGGTCAATGTTAATTATTCGGTTGTAAGTAAGTTATTTTTGTTGAAATCACTTTATATAATGCAACAATGATTTTAATTATCACTTTTTGAAAATAATCTTTCAAATAAACATTTTACTTTGATATAAATTAAAGTACAATTTTGAATATTTTAGCCTAAAGTGTTTAGTTGTTTATTTTTTAAAAAAAATTACACACTTATTGTTAAAAATTGGGGTGCTACAATTATAACCACTCCAACAATTGTGGATTCGTGCATCGCGAGACTGTTTCATGACGGTTAAAAAATCGTCGTTCCAACAGCCTCAAATGTTTGCGACAATTCTAACTGCCTCCAACAGGGTCTTTAAATGCGCTTATTTTTGTTCCAGAAAGGTATTCTGACGGTTACAAACCGCCGCTATGTAGTTTTGGTGATAGCTTAAACAATCACAAATTTAAGTTTTCAATTTTTTTTTGCTTATTTTTTCCTTCTTCATTAATTTAATTAAAATAAAAGATATTCATAAATCTCATATATATATATAACTACAATACACATAAAATTTTAAATAAATCTCATTGATATAATACATTCAAAAGTAACAATCATACATTAAATTTAACTAAAAAATAAATAAATTAAATTAAATATTCAAAAATCAAAACATTAGTGGAGTGATTGAACATACAAAACAACAATATCAAACTTAGTTCATCAATTTAGATAGACCCTAATAATGTTGTTCCATGATTAGACTGGTAACTTGATTTAGAAGAACATCTTCTATCTCTTGACAATTCTAAGTATGTGTTGCCTGAATATATATATATATATATAAATGTATAAAATTCAACCTCACTTTTTTCACACATACTCAATACTATAATTTTAATATCAAACTAATTAAATTTAAACAAGATC
Source organism: Cicer judaicum (assembly GCA_037974835.1). Taxonomy (NCBI): domain Eukaryota; kingdom Viridiplantae; phylum Streptophyta; class Magnoliopsida; order Fabales; family Fabaceae; genus Cicer; species Cicer judaicum. The sequence goes on along the minus strand of JBBPBS010000968.1, from coordinate 1,237,380 downwards.
AAACTAATTTTAACATCAAACTAATTTTAACATCAGACTAAAAAAAATGCAAATATCAAACTAATTCCCAAATTTGATAGTGGTAATAATTGTGTATGCGTGCGCGTGTGCGTGTTTGTGTGTGTGAGAAACCCTAAACAGAGAAGTCTTCAAATTAAAGCAACAATAATTACCACCACCTCAAAAAAATAAACAATCAAATCCAAATCATGCAAGTATTAAAATTGATACAAACACATCATTAGATTTGTCAAAATTATATATATTAATCATTGGACTATGCTATATCACTCAAGTGCTACAAAAAGAACATTAATTTACATGTCGAGTGATATGGCCTAGTGATTCTTGAATCAATGAAGCATGACCTAACAAATTGCATCTAGCCTACCAATTTGAATTACATCAACAATCTTACGACATCACACTACAAGAAAATCAAGCTTTTATGGCGGCCAAAAGCCCTCACAAAGGGAGGAAATCAGCCACAATAGGCACATTTGTGACTGCCTTAGGCAGCTACAAATAAGTCAGTCACAAATGTTTATGGCGGTCAAAATAGCCACAAAAGCTAGTTTTTTTTTTTGTTACCATTTGTGAGGGCTTAAGTCCTCACAAAATTGTGACGAAAAAGTCCACCAAAAATTTGTGAGGACTTAAGCCGCCACAAATGATAAAGCTGTTTAAAAAAATAAACGTTTGTGAAGGCCAAGGCCGCCACAAAATCTTTCATTTGTGAGGGCTTATGCCGTCACAAATGATGAAACGATAAAAAAAAATTGGTGAGGGGTTAGGCCGCCACAAATGGTCCCATTTGTGAGGACTTAGACCGCCACAAATGTGTGACTTTATTCAAAAAAATTATAAAATTCATAATTAATATTAAAAAATGATATTATACATAAAAATTAAATATTAAAATAATTTAAAAATTTAAAATTTAAATTTAAATTAATTTTTAAATAAATATTATATATAAAATAAAAAATATAATCTTAATATTAAGTAAATTATTACTACCAATATAAAACATTCTAAAATTAATAAATTATGTCATACAAACCAAAAATTAAGCACATCATAATTAAATAATAATGTATAATATATTCATAGAAATCAAAAATAAAAATAGCAAATATTATTCGAATACATCAATCAATATAATAATTCATCTGACCATTAGCTTCACTCACTCCATCATTATTTGATGGAATATTATCCGATGACAAAAGTCTCTCAAAAGTATTATTAATTGATGTTGGAGACAACATGGTTTGAAAATGCATTTCATCTTCAAATACACCACCACTAGTCTTTGACATAAAAACGTGGACATCTCATCGACATAAACAATATGGACATCTCATCCCCCTTCATCTTCGACAATTTTCTATATTCTCAAAAAATTGAAAAATTCTCCTACTTTGTTACCAAAATGTTAGTTACTACGATCTATCTATATATATATATATATATATATGTTTATTCTGAAAATTAAATAAATTTTACTCGATCATTAATAAGATCAATGTTTTATAGATAAATTGTTTTATTTTTTAGAAGCATTATTTTCTTATTAGCATCTATAAAGTACTAAATAATAAATTATTACATACTTTATATGTCAATTAAGGAAGCATTTACAAATAATATAATAAATCATAATAGAGAATATATATATATATATATATATATATATATATATAAACTATAATAAAATTTTAAATGATGTTTAATGAACTTTTT
>JBBPBS010000968.1:1212070-1235439 GCA_037974835.1 Cicer judaicum | reverse complement strand
AATATTACATATTTTATAATTAGATCATTATTATAAATCTTTTTTCATAAGTATTATATTGTTGCTAAAAAAAATTACAATTTCTTAATTTTATTTTACTAACATAATAAATCATAATACCAAAAGTATTGCAATAAAAAAAGTACACTTCATCAACATTTTAAAAAATAACTACATTTTAATTTTGGTATAAATTTTACAATTTAAATATTTTAATAGTATTTTTTTAAGCAAATCTTACTAATATTAAACTTTAAAAATAATATTGTACCCAATTTTAAAAATAATATATTCTACATTCTAAAATAAAATATTAAGTCCAAAAATGTTTTATAACCATATAAATTGTTTTAATGGTAATTATATAAATTACTAATCTATATTTAAAATGCATTACATACTAACTTGATGTTGGATATTGTCTGACTTGAAGCTTACCAACAACTAACAACTCTTTGCAATAAACATAGTAACACCACTGTCAAAATAAAAATTAAATAATATTCATTAAATAAATAACTTCAAATAAAAAATAACATTAAAAAGCAAAATATAAAATAAAAATTTACCGAAATTCAAGAGATAAGGTAGAGAGAAAAGTTGGATAAAAAAACATTTGTAGAGAGAAGGTAGAAATGAAAAATGAGAGGATGAATGATATTTATATGAGAACAATGGGTCTTTGTGTCGGCCTAGGCAGCCACAAAAGACTTCCTTTGTGGCGGTATTTAATTTACCCTCATAAAAGTGTGATTTTGTGGCTGAAAAATCTCTCACAATGGACTAAAATTTTAGCAGGATTTTGTGGCGGCCTAAGCCCTCAAACGCTGTGATTTTGTGTGGGCTTAGACCGCCACAAAATCCTGCTGAAATTTTAGTCCATTTTGAAGATTTTTTCAATCACAAATAACAACTAATTTTAATTTTAATTTTTGTAGAGTTTTTTTCGGCCACAATATTTTTTAAATTGACCACAAAATAAGTGTTTTCTTATAGTGACAATAAGATTAAATTGCACATTAAATTGCTAAGGAAATAGGTAATTGAAGGTAATTGACCTATACCTTGTAATCATTTTCACATGTTGTGTAACATATTTATTCTATTAGTAGTTTGATTGTCCTTTATGTTATGAAAGGTGTATTTAGTCACTATTAAGGGAGATATAAGACTACACATTGTTTTATTATTCTATCAAACATTACGTTGTTCTACGTTAGGTAAAAGATTTAGGTTGTTTTTATGCTTACATGTCAAAACCCACATCAACGGAGTGATTGCTAATGATGGAAAGTAATCAAATTGATATCAGGTAAAGAAAAAAAAATCAACACCATTTTTCCAAACACAACATGTGTAGTTTATTTCAAAGGTTGTCGGTGAACAAAGTTTGAAAATCAACTTGCTTATGTGATAATATTGTTGTGATGAAAAAAAAGAAACTACAACCAAATAATAAGATTAAGTCAAGAATTCATTGGTATCATCTTTTGGAAAACATCAATTTCTAATATCAATTATTTTCAAAATTAATTCGTACTATGAAGTCACGAGACAACACTTCTTAGTATTTAAGCACCAACAAACTTGGTACCATGTTTTTTCTTTTTGTAAAAATTAAATAATGTTAATAATGGCAGGAAAAATTGAATCTTTAGCAACCACACATAGTTTGATAAAACATTTCCATCATAATATAACCTTATTTAGGCGAGGAACAATGTGCATGACTTCAAGTCCTCTAGGAGTATCTCCAACGCTAGCCAAATTGGGTTCGTCCGTCAAGTGTAATTACGTAATCTTCAGTTTTTGGCGAGTTCACTGTTGAAGATGTGCCAACCTGTCATCACCGTTCTCTCACGAATGAATGAGTTATTTCAAGATGATGTGACACATAATAAATGAATGATTTGTTAGTGGTAGACCCTATTTAATTAATATGTGAGTTCACTAAAAAATGAATGAGTTATTTTAAGATGGCGTGGCACGTTGGAACTAATATTGAGTTAACCCTTTCAGATGCTCTAATATCAATTTGAATATTTAACCCAAGTGCATGAGTAAGATCAATGCTCCCTTTAGGCCACTCATATAACATAGTTTCACAATACATATAACATTTAACTGACAACAAAAAGAGCACGACTGCCAAATGTTGAATGGTGCGTTTTATAAAATTTCCAACACCTATTACTACCAAATTTCAGTATCCAAAAATTAAAAGAAACCTTTGTCGGGCCTTAGCAGACATGAGATTGAACAAAAAATAATGAACTCAAACTAAATTATCACCCTAGAATGTCATTTTCATCCTATACAAATAATGTTGACCTGCAAGTTCCCTCGGATAGTATCATCATGTTAAGAATGATCAATGCTTCATTTTTTAAAAATTGATGCAACTCAATGAGGTCCTTAATTCTTACTAGAATATCATAAACATAATATTAATATAAATTATTAGAGCACTTGGTACTGGATTTTAGAAGAAAAAAGTCACAGAATTTCTGACTTCCTATGTACGACCAATGTGTAAGCAAAGATAAAATAAAGTTTGTAAGTAACATTGAACCTTGTAAATTGAAAATGCACCGAGTCATCACAGACTTCACGAAAGGCCCGAGATTTTTGTCCATCACAGATCCTTACATTTCAGTGAACCGATCACGATCAGAGCCAAATGCCAATTATTGATTTTGAAGATCACACTCTCCACCTTGATCACAAATTGGGATATCTAATGGATGATTCATCAATAAAATTTCCATCACCCCTTACCTGACTTTCTTTGCCACAAGTGTGTCAGTCTTGATTTTCATCCCTATGATAAGATCTCATACAATAGGAGAAGCCGTGTAAAGGTAGAAGAAAAAACAATACCTAAACTCGGTGACACAAATAAAGCAATGACGCAAAGAACGTACCAATGTAAAAATCGCAGTAAATGCCAAACTTTCTCAAAATTTTCTCAGCATCCAAACAAGATACAACTTTAATTTAATCAATACATGAAAGTAACTTCAACAAAAGAAATCAAATTGAATCAAATGGGAAAATTAGAGTGCAATTGGTACCAAACCTAATATTTTGACCGCAAATTTAAAAGAGAAAAACCAAAAACTCCAAATTCCAAATTCTTTTCAAATGCAAAATAAAGACAACAGGGAGTTTAATCAAATCAGGTTGAAGACATTCACATCTCGAGAGACAAATTAGGTAGAAAAGGGTTTGTTGAATATGATTCTGCAAGGTTGTTCTAATGACATGGAACATTCATCATTGAGTACGGCGAAGAAGATAAACATACACATCAAAACTACAAAGAGAAACATAGAAAAATCCATAGAGAAACAAAATGATGTTTAATCTAGAATCGTAATAGGGTTTAATCTAAAGAGAAACAAAAGAGGGTAGTATCTTGCAGTAAGAATTTAAGGGAAAAGAAGATAGGGTTACTTGGAGCAAAAGGCAATTCAGTTGGGAACGAGCGAAGAGCAGTAACGAGGGAAAATAATAACAATTTGGAACGATTTGAGAGATTTATGCGCGAGACTGAGAAAAGTAAAAAGAAGATTTGGAGAATAAAGATTGGGAAGAGAGTTGAGAGAGAGCGCAAGACTGGGGAGAAAGAAGGCGGGACTAAGAAAATGAGAGGCGCATGTGTGATTTCATTAATAGGTTTGCGGAGGTAGTGAGGGCAGTTCTTCTACAACCATCCCAGCCTGAGTGACAATCTCAAAAATTTCTTGTAGTGAAAAGTGACTCTTCTCTTCATGCAAGAGACACAATTTATGTTGATGTCATAATTGTGACAAGAAGAAACACCAAGTTCCTAGAGTTTTTCATCAAGCAACTCAACATTATGTGTTCCATAAAAGATCTTGGTCATCTACACTACTTTCTGGGTATTGAAGTTCAAAGAGATTCAAATGGAATGAATTTGAGGCAATCAAAATACATAGGTGATATACTCAAGAAACTCAAAATGGAGAAAATATTAACCTATCCAACACCTATGATAATAGGAAGACAATTCACAAATAAAGGAGAACCAATGGCTAAAACAACAAAGTATAGGAAAGCCAAAGGTGCACTACAAACACAAGGTTTGACATTGTCTTTGCAGTCAAGAAACTCATCCAATAAGTGAGCTCTCTTAGCACTCATCACTAGCAAGCAATAAAGAGGATACTAAGATATCTCAAAGGAAAAGTGTGACAATTTATTCAGGAACAAGATTTACAAATACATGTATTATCAATATAAGAATACAGATTCAATGCTTATTCAAAATCTTAATCAAGACAGAAATTCACATACAAACAATCAAGAATAAGCATATATGCAACATAAAAAATAAAGAGAAAGGATAAGAAAATTGTGCACCGGGGTTTATACTGGTGCGGTTATCAACGAGATAACCTACATCCAGTCTTGAAATCTAAACCAGATTTCAGTCTTTCCAATAGAATGATTTGAGTACTTGTTTTTACAAATTGTCCAGCCCAAACATAGCCTATCTATCCAACTCACTTACTTGATTCAGTTTACATATGTTCAGAGAAACAACAGTTAAATCGATTTCTCAATCGATTTTATAATTGTTAAAAACCAGCTTAATCGATTGCCCAATCGATTATCGCATTTCTTGTGTTTCTTGAATCTTGAACATATAGGAATGAATCGATTTGCCAATCAATTCTTTTAATGCATAAATTAGAAACTGAAGCTAAGTTCATATCAGAATCGATTGCATAATCGATTATAGGTGTTTTGTTCAAACAACGAGATCAAAACAATCGATTACTCCGTCGACTGATATGTATTAACATAATCGATTTGGCTGAATTCACCATGTAACACAAACCTTTACCTTAATCCATTTGCCAATTGATTGAACTGATCATAGTGACTCAAATATTTTGCTTCAATCGATTCATCAATCGATTGTACTAGTCATAGTGACTCAGATATTTTGTTCAATCGATTTGGCTTGTTACAGTAGCTCAGCCATTTCGTTAAAATCCATGTGCCAATCGACTAGGAAATATGTTTCTGATAAATGTTTAAACAATTCATTAGTTCAATCGATTACCTAATCGATTGTGATAAAACTTGAAGTTTAAGAAACTCAATTCAATTGAATGTTCAATCGATTTGTTTAATCACAGAACTCATCCCTGATGAAAAACTTTTTCACAATCGATTTGCCAATCGATTGGTTTAGTAACTGGTTGGTTTTGTGTATTAGAAAATCGATTACTCAATTGATGTTCCAATCGATTACCTAATCGATTTGATTGATCACAGAACTCATCCCTGATGAAAAACTTTTTCATAATCGATTTGCCAATAGATTGATTCAGTAACTTGTTGGTTCTGTGAATCACAAAATTGATTTCTCAATTGATGTCCCAATCGATTGCTTAATGGATTGATTTAAAACCAGAACTCAAGTTTTTAAAAACAAACTTTAAGTAACCGATTTCCCAATCGATGTACTTAGCAAAACCTCTTGTTCTGAGTAAGACTATCGATTTCCCAATTGATTATTCAATTGACTTATTAGTTGATTGATTTATTTGCTTATTTTATGATTTCATTTTTTACTTTGGCAAATACTTAAGTGTGAAATCATAGTGATAAGTCTACTTATTAAATACTATGACCACTATTAACACTAGACATATTTGCATCTTTCTTTAAGCACATCCTCCAATTTTGCTTGATTCCTTGTGTTCCATGCTTTTGTCCAAGTGTATAGTGTTTGCTTGTTTTTCCTGAAATGTTACTCAGTTCCAACTGTTAGTTTTATCAAATGATCTATGAACATTATATGTTTGTTAATTATCTCAAAATCATGATCAAGAGGACTTATGTATAACAATCTCCCCCTTTTTGAATAATTGACAAACATGTAATTTTAACTTGAGTTTTACATTACAAGAATCAAATTTATAATTACTGTTATTAAAAAAAAATACTCCCCCTGACTTTTACTCCCCCTGACTTTTAGACTTCATGATTTATTTCAACAGCATAAGCATAGGAGCACATAATCATGTTTGGTATCAAAGTAATCAGAACATAAAAGTACAAGTTTAAATTGGATCAAATTCTCCCCCTTTTGGCATTTAATTCAAAAAGAGAATACAAGAGGGAATGATGCAGGAGTATTAGAACACAAAGCATAGTCATTTAATTCAGCTTTATTAAACTTTGGTATCAGGGTATTAGAGCTTAAACAAAATACTGAAGATTATCATTAGATTATAAGAGTACTATAATAAATTTCAGAGCTATATTATGACACAAGATCAATTTAGAAGTGCAGTATCAGAGCTATGTAGCACTATCAAAGGTATCTACCACAAGTTAGCAGTTTCAGTTTTAGTTATAGTATACAATATCAGAGCTATGTCAACTAGAGCAATCAGAGCTAACTTTCACATACTACAGTCTCAGAGATATCACAATTAACAAATTAACAGCAGAAGATCAGTAGTGGTATCAGATCAGGCAGATCAATATAGTATCAACACATGGTATCAGAGTAAGTATCAGAGCAATATAGTACATCACTACAATATCAAAGCAATATAGTACATCACTATAGTATCAACACAAGTTAAATTATTAAAGTTTACTCCCCCTTAGTCATTGAATGTAAAAAGGTATAACAGGGCAGAATATTACACAACAACAACCAAAATATTACATAGCAATAAAAGAACATTACAAAGCAACAAACAAAGTCCTAAGCAACTAATCTAGGGTTGTTCCTCATTATTACCAATGGGAGAAGGAGAGATTGTTGTATTAGTCTCAGCAAGTGTTCCCCATGAGGTTCAGTGCTATCTAAGTTGGTTGGATTTTGTTTTCCGTTGATTATATCTACAATATCATCAAATGATATCTTAAGCCCTAAGTGTTTTTGTATTGCATCCACATCCTGAACTACTGAGTTCAGAGTTGCTTGGAGATTCCTCAGAGATGCTTCTACTCTAGCATTATGAGCAGCCTGAGTTTCCATGAATTCCAGCAACTTGGCTAAAATCTCAGAATGTGCTTCAACTGGCTCAGCTTGTTCCACCTTTGGCTGAGCTTGTTCAGCATTTGGCTGAGCTTGTTCAGCATTTGGCTGAGCTCGAGTCCAAATGTCATTGATTCTTCTCAATTGCATCTGATTCTACAATTGATTGCCGGATCTCGGTACTAACATCCTCGTTAGCAAGTACATTAGCAACCTATGTTGGACCTTCATTTGCCGGTCGGAAGTGAAAGCTTTTCCACAAAGCCTTCGATCATCCGGTCATGTACAACAATGTGCCTGTCAACTGAGGTTTCCCAAGCCTCATCAATTGAGTCAAAGTCATCTCTTCCATCAATGGTTTCACCATGAAATGGTAAACCTAAGAGTTCAGAAAATTCTTCAAATGTGATAGACATTTTCTTGCCTTTGACTTCAGATTCAAAGCCTGTGTCGGTAAGTTTGAACTTGGAGTAGAAGGCTCTAATCAGGTTTGAAAGTTGAAGCAATTTGAATCAAATTAAGGAAAATCCATAGTTCGTGACTCATGGATTTTTCTTTTGAGAAAAGCAGGTGAAAGATCAAGGTCAGCTTTCCCTTTTGAAGTTTGAGATTTTTTGGGTTGAGGTGAAGAAATGGGTTTCTTCTTTTTCTGAGTTATGTCTTTCATAGCATCACCCATTAACTTCTCATCTGATTCTACAATTGATTGCCGGATCTCGGTACTAACATCCTCGTTAGCAAGTACATTAGCAACCTATGTTGGACCTTCATTTGCCGGTCGGAAGTGAAAGCTTTTCCACAAAGCCTTCGATCATCCGGTCATGTACAACAATGTGCCTGTCAACTGAGGTTTCCCAAGCCTCATCAATTGAGTCAAAGTCATCTCTTCCATCAATGGTTTCACCATGAAATGGTAAACCTAAGAGTTCAGAAAATTCTTCAAATGTGATAGACATTTTCTTGCCTTTGACTTCAGATTCAAAGCCTGTGTCGGTAAGTTTGAACTTGGAGTAGAAGGCTCTAATCAGGTTTGAAAGTTGAAGCAATTTGAATCAAATTAAGGAAAATCCATAGTTCGTGACTCATGGATTTTTCTTTTGAGAAAAGCAGGTGAAAGATCAAGGTCAGCTTTCCCTTTTGAAGTTTGAGATTTTTTGGGTTGAGGTGAAGAAATGGGTTTCTTCTTTTTCTGAGTTATGTCTTTCATAGCATCACCCATTAACTTCTCAGTTGGAGGAGCCTTCCTCTTCTTTGATTTCCCTTGGTCAATTGCAATGGCCTTTCCTTTGTCTTTAGCCATGATTTTATGGGTTGGAATTGATACTCTCTTTGATGTAGGTGGAGGTGATGGGGTTCTTCCACTTGAGGAAGATGATGGTGATGGTGTTCTTGCAGAGGTTTGCTTGACTCGTGCCATTTGTAAGATTGAAAATGTTTAGAAGTGTGTGAGAGTGCTAAGAGATGTAGAGATTGCAGAGAAAGAGCAGAGAGTTTTGAGAATGTTTGAGAAATTCTGGAAAAATGAGATGGGAAATCGATTTAGGGTTTTAAGTATCACTGTTCAGAATCGATTAGGTAATCAATGTGTTAAAGATTTTGCCCAATTAAATCGATTGCCAAATCGACTAAGTTACCGTTACTGGAGGAAGGTGAAAAATTTCAGTCATAATTGCCTCTAACGGCTAGTAAAATTCTGCAACAATCATATTTCCAATCAATTCCCAAATCGATTGCAGTTTAATTACTAAATCGATGTCCCAGTCGATTTCCATATGAGTTCAGAAAACTGCTCATCTCAGCATCGATTTCCAAATCGATTCATTTAAGTCGAGGTTTTAAAATTTGGACTCAATCGATTTCCCAATCGATGCTCGGGTTAGAGTTTGGAAAATGTTAACATCTTTGGATGTTCTGGGAAAAACTAATCGATTTCCAAATTGATTCTTTAAACTATTTTCCAATAATCCAATCGATTGACCAATCGATTGGATGAATGAATACCCCAGTCTTTACTGCTACCTGAGATTAGAAAATTGATTATGCAATCGATTATCGTGTTTTAAATTTTGACAATTTAAACACTGTGCGTCATAAATCGATTATGCAATTGATTTTGTAATGTTGTTTTTCTATCTAGTCATAGGATAATCGCTTTTGCAATCGATTTTGTTTCACAGGAATCAAATTTCATCATAATCTATTATTCCAAGTTTCATCCTAATGTGGAAGAAACTTCCCTTGGGTAAAGCTTTGGTAAAAATATCAGCTAACTAATCAGCTGTATTGATATATTCAAGCTTTATATTCCCATTTTGATATTGATCCCTAATGAAGTGATGCCTAATCTCTATATATTTAGTTGTAGAATGCATCACAGGATTTTTAGTTATATTGATAGCACTAGTATTATCACACATGATAGGCACAGTTCCTACATACTCAGCCTCAGCTGTTGAGAGTGCTACACTGTTTTGTTTCTTGCTATGCCAAGATACAACGGAGTTTCCTAATAGTTGGCAAGTACCTGATGTACTTTTTCTGTCCAATTTGCATCTAGCAAAATCGGAATCAGAAAAACCAACTAAAGTGCAAGTAGATCCCTTAGGATACCACAAACCTAGATTTTTGGTTCCTATTAGATATCTAAATATTCTTTTGACTGCACTTAGATGGGACTCTTTTGGATTAGCTTGATATCTTGCACACATGCATACGCTAAACATTATGTTTGGTCTACTAGCTGTAAGATATAGTAAAGATCCTATCATGCCTCTAAACATTGTTACATTTACTGGTTTTCCCTTTTCATCTCTGTCTAACTAAAAAACTTGGCTCATGGGTGTATCAATGGATTTAAATTTATCAAAGCCAAACTTCTTTAAAAGATCATTACAGTATTTGGTTTGACTTAGGAAAATACCATTCTTGCTTTGATTGATTTGAAATCCCAAGAAGAAAGTTAGTTCTCCCATCATGGACATTTCAAATCTACCTTGCATTATGTTTTCAAATTCTTTGCACATCTCACTATTTGTGGATGCAAAGATTATGTCATCAACATAAACTTGGACCAGTAAAATGTCTTTTCCTTTTGTTTTAATAAAAAGTGTTTTATCAACATTTCCTCTTACAAAGTTTTGTTGTATGAGGAAAGTGTTGAGTTTGTCATACCAAGCTCTAGGAGCTTGTTTCAATCCATAGAGGGCTTTTGTTAGTTTATAGAAATGATTTTGAAAAACAGGATCTTCAAATCCTGGAGTTTGACTAACAAAAACTTCCTCTTGGATATCCCCATTTAGAAAGACACTTTTTACATCCATTAGATATAATCTAAAGTCCATGATACATGCATAAGCCAACAGGATTCTAATGGCTTCTAATATAGCTACAGGGGCATAGGTCTCATCATAATCTATTCCCTCTTCCTGATTATAACCCTTAGCAACTAATCTAGCTTTGTTCCTAGTTATGACTCCATTTTCATCCATTTTATTTCTAAACACCCATCTAGTTCCAATTATGTGTTTATTTTTTGGTTTAGGAACTAAGATCCAAACTTTGTTTCTCTCAAATTGATTCAGCTCATCTTGCATGGCAATGATCCAGTCATTGTCCATGAGAGCTTCTTTAATGTTTTTAGGTTCTATTTGAGACACAAAGGCTGTGAAGTTACAGAAGTGTCTAAGTGATTTTCTAGTGGCAACTCCTTTTGAAATTTCTCCTATGATGTTGTCAATAGGGTGGTTTTTATTTAATTTCCACTCTTTTGGTAGGTCATCTTCCCTTATAGGTTCTATACAATCATTTTTAGTTAGAGGTACAGTTTCATTAGGTTCTATTGGATCAGATTCTACAATTTCTTCTAAAGATTTATCAACTATAGGAGGAGTGCTGTTCAAGTTTTCAGCAAACATCTCATCAAATTTCACATGATCAGATTCCTCTATAGTCTTAGTTCTTTTATTGTAGATTCTATAAGCCTTACTAGTCTGTGAATACCCTAGAAAGATTCGCTCATCTGCCTTAGGATCAAACTTTCCTAGGTGTTCTTTCCCATTATTTAATACAAAGCATTTGCATCCAAAGACTCTAAAGTAAGAGATGTTTGGTTTTCTACCCTTGTATAACTCATAGGGAGTTTTTCTAAGTATTGGCCTAATTAGAACCCTATTAACTACATGCATGGCTGTGCTTATTGCATCAGCCCGAAAGTATTTAGGAAGATTTGAGTCTTTAATCATAGTTCTAGCTAATTCTTCTAAAGACCTATTTTTCCTTTATACAACTCCATTTTGTTGTGGAGTTCTTGGGGCTGAGTACATGTGGTGAATTCCATTTTGTTCACAGTAATTATCAAAGGATTCATTCTGGAATTCCCCACCATGATCACTCTTGATTGACATTATTTTTTGGTTTGCCTCATTTTGAACTAAGTTAGCAAATCTTTTAAAAACTGAGAAGGCTTCACTCTTGTGTGCCAGAAAAAATTTCCAAGTATACCTAGAGTAGTAATCTACTATCACAAAACCATACAGGTTTACTCTAAAGCTTTTAATTTGAGATGGAGCAAACAGATCCATATGTATTAATTGAAGAATCCTATTAGTTTTTACTAAATCTATTGGGGGGAAGGATGATTTAACTAGCTTACTTTTCTCACAGGAATCACACAGTTTATCCTTAGTAAACTTTCTGTTTGGGAGTCCTAGAACTAATTGCTTACTTACTAGTTTGTTAAGGTGATCCATATGTATATGTGCTACTCTTTTATGCCATAACCAGTTTTCATCAGCATTGGATAATAAACAGCAAATAGCATTAAAATCAAGAATATATATGTTATTGATTCTATCACCTACCAGTTTCATTTCTTTATTCTCCTTATGCTCAAGTATACAAGACTAAGATGTAAAGCATACCTAGAAACCCCTATCACATAGCTGACTTATACTCAGCAAATTATGTTTTAAACCTTCTACATACAGGACATTATTGATGACTATTGATGATGCACTTCCTATGTCTCCAATACCACATATCTTACCATTGTTATTATCACCATATTTAACATAACCTCCCTCTTTTAAGTTAAAAGACAGGAACTTTGACTTGTCTCCTGTCATGTGCTTGGAACATCCACTATCTGGGCACCATGAGTACCTTCTGGATGTCAAGCACACCTGCAACAAAAAATCAAAATTTGGTTATAGGTACCCAACTTACATTGGGTCCTGGAGGGTTAGTCTCACAGTACATTGGTTTCTTAATTTTCCAAATCTGTTTCCATCCTTTATTAGCTAGCTTTTTCAATTTACAATTAAAAACAGAATGTCCCTTTTTACAACAAAAGTTACATGAAACAGTAGAGGAGGAATTATGATTTGGTTTAGTAAAGATATCATTCATATTCTTTGATCTAACAAAATTTTGATTCCTTTTAGCATTGCTGTTTTTCTTATAACCAAGCCCAGACTTTACATTTACATTTATCTGGTTGCTAAGAAGAACAGTTAGATTGTTTTTACTACTTGTAAACTTTGCTAAATCAGATTTTAGTGACTCAACAGTTCTTTCAAGTTCCATACACCTAGTAAATTTATCATGCGAATCTTTTTTCAAATTTTCATTCAAGTCTACAATCTCCTTATGATCTTTTTTAGTTTCTTCACATATGATTAACTGTTTGATTGCATTAACATATTCATCATGTAGTTCATTAAATGCATCATGTAATTCATCATAAGTAGGATTAGATGTGGAACTTACCTCACTTTCAGAATATGAATCTGTATTAACCATTAGACAAAGATTGGCTTCTTCTTCTTCTGAAGATCCAGAGGAGTCATCATCGTTATCATTCCAGGCAATGTAGGCTTTTCTAGATTTTGTAGATTGTGGTTCTTTGCCTTTATCTTTTCCAGTTTTGTTTTTGTTCTGCAATTTGAAGCACTCAGATTTGATGTGTCCTATTTTCCCACACTCAAAGTAGGTTATCTTACTGTCATTTGTCCTTGAGTTTGGTGGTTTTCTTGACTTGTTTTCTTTCTTTCTCAGGAACTTTTTGAATTTTCTGACTAACATTCCAAGCTCAGGGTCTTCATCATCTTCAGTGTTAGAATTGTCTGTACATTCTTCTGGTTCAGACTTTAGTTTTTGAGTTTGAACTTTCAGTGATAATCCTTTCGATTTCCTGTCTGTTTGTTCTGTCTCTCTCAGCCTATGCAGTTGCATCTCATGCTCTCTGAGTTTTCCAAATAATGTGGCAATTGACATGCTACCTAGATCTTTAGATTCTTCAATGGCGGTGATCTTGGGCTGCCACTCTCTGGTTAAGCATCTCATGATTTTGCTGATCTGCTGCTCATTATCAATCACCTTTCCAAGAGCATTTAGATTATTGACTATGTGAGTGAATCTTGTTTGTAGGTCATTTATTGATTCGTCCTTTTTCATGTTGAACAGCTCATACTCATGCATCAGCGTGTTGATTCGGGCCCTTTTTACATCTGCTGTTCCTTCATGTGTTTCTTGAAGTGTGTCCCACATTTCCTTGGCAGTTTTGCAATTTGACACCCTAAAAAATTCATCAGCATTCAAGGCAGAGGTTATAATATTTTTGGCCTTAGCATTATATTCTACTTTTTTCTTATCCTCATCAGACCAATCTGATATGGGTTTGAGGATTGATGTTTCACATGCGCCAGCTATTTTAGGCACATAGGGACCCTTTAAAACTGCTTCAAGGATATCAAGATTACATGCTTCTAGGAATATTAACATTCTCTCCTTCCAATACATGTAGGCAGCCCCTCCTCGGAAATCTACAGAGATCATTTTCTTTTATGAGAGTTACTCTTAAAAGTTCAGGTTCTTGATGCCAATTATAAGGAATTATGACCTCTATTTTCTAAAACAATTGTAATTTTACAAGATTATTACAAAGTTAATAGTGACAATTTACAGAATTTATTCACGAACAAGATTTACAAATACATGTATTATCAATATAAGAATACAGATTCAATGCTTATTCAAAATCTTAATCAAGACAGAAATTCACATGCAAACAATCAAGAATAAGCATATATGCAACATCAAAAATAAAGAGAAACGATAAGAAAATTGTGCACCGGGGTTTATACTAGTTCAGTTATCAACGAGATAACCTACATCCAGTCCTGAAATCTAAACCATATTTCAGCCTTTCCAATATAATGATTTGAGTACTTGTTTTTACAGATTGTCCAGCCCAAACATAGCCTATCTATCCAACTCACTTACTTCTATTACAACGCCACCTTATCCCTAGAGTTATTCGCCCAACTCTTACGAGATCAAGATAAAACTTCTTCTTCATGAACAACCACACCAATGAAGATAGTTACCAGCATACACCGCTGGATTTCCAGAAATATCTTTACAATAGTTTTTACAGAAAAGATAAAAGAGGACTAATGAAGACTCAATCACAATATGACTTTCACACAAAAGGAATTTGCCAAATGAGTATTTTGTGTGTGGTTACAATTATTTCTCTCAAAGTTTTTTTCCTTATTTCATTGTTATGAAATGTGTAGTCAATAATTGTTGTGTTATTGTGATTGATTCAGTTTATATATGTTCAGAGAAACAACAGTTAAATCGATTTCTCAATCGATTTTATAATTGTTAAAAACCAGCTTAATCGATTGCCCAATCGATTATCGCGTTTCTTGTGTTTCTTGAATCTTGAACATATAGGAATGAATCGATTTGCCAATCAATTCTTTTAATGCATAAATCAAAAACTAAAGCTAAGTTCATATCAGAATCGATTGCATAATCGATTATAGGTGTTTTGTTCAAACAACGAGATCAAAACAATCGATTACTCAGTCGACTGATATGTATTAACATAATCGATTTGGCAATTAGCTGAATTCACCATGTAACACAAACCTTTACCTTAATCCATTTGCCAATCAATTGAACTAATCACAGTGACTCAAATATTTTGCTTAAATCGATTCGTCAATCGATTGTACTAGTCACAGTGACTCATATATTTTGTTCAATCGATTTGCCAATCGATTTGGCTTGTTACAGTAGCTCAGCCATTTCGTTAAAATCCATGTGCCAATCGACTAGGAAATATGTTTCTGATAAATGTTTAAA
Organism: Cicer judaicum; assembly: GCA_037974835.1. Lineage (NCBI taxonomy): Eukaryota > Viridiplantae > Streptophyta > Magnoliopsida > Fabales > Fabaceae > Cicer > Cicer judaicum. The sequence continues at coordinate 1,220,252 of JBBPBS010000968.1, read as the reverse complement.
CAATTCATTAGTTCAATCGATTACCTAATCGATTGTGATAAAACTTGAAGTTTAAGAAACTCAATTCAATTGAATGTTCAATCGATTTGATTAATCACAGAACTCATCCCTAATGACAAACTTTTTCACAATCGATTTGCCAATCGATTGGTTCAGTAACTGGTTGGTTCTGTGTATTACAAAATCGATTACTAAATTAATGTTCCAATCGATTACCTAATCGATTTGATTGATCACAGAACTCATCCCTGATGAAAAACTTTTTCACAATCGATTTGCCAATCCATTGATTCAGTAACTGGTTGATTTTGTGAATCACAAAATCGATTCCTCAATTGATGTCCCAATTGATTGCCTAATGGATTGATTTAACACCAGAACTCTGGTTTTTAAAAACAAACTTTAAGTAATCAATTTCCCAATCGATGTACTTAGTAAAAACTCTTGTTCTGAGTAAGACAATCGATTACCGAATTGATTGTTCAATTGACTTATCAGTTGATTGATTGATTTGCTTATTTTATGATTTCATTTTTTACTTTGGCAAATACTTAAGTGTGAAATCATAGTGATAAGTCTACTTATTAAATACTATGACCACTATTAACACTAAACAGATTTGCATCTTTCTTCAATCACATCCTCCAATTTTGCTTGATTCCTTGTGTTCCAAGCTTTTGCCCATGTGTATAGTGTTTGCTTATTTTTCCTGAAATGTTACTCAGTTCCAACTGTTAGTTTTATCAAATGATGTATGAACATTGTATGTTTGTTAATTATGTCAAAATCATAATCAAGAGGACTTATGTCTAACAAATTTAGATATAGTAGGGTTCTCAAATGTTGATTGGGCCACAAGTGTGGATGACAGGAAATCCATGGCAGGATAATGTGTATTCCTAATAGAATATTTGATTTCTTAGTCCTCAAGAAAAAAAAAGGTTGTGTTTAGATCCAACACAGAGTCTGAATATCGTGTACTAGCTGATCTTGCACTTGAGATAGCTTGGGTCAGATCCCTTCTAAATAAACTAAAATTACCATTACCTTGGAAGCCAATCTTATGGTGTGACAACTTGAGTGCCAAGGCATTGACCTCTAATCGAATCATGCATACCAGATCCAAACACATTGAGATCGATGTTCATTACCTATGTGATCAAGTCTTACAAAATGAAATCATTGTGGCATATGTGCCTTCAGCTGATCAATTAGTAGATTGTTTGACCAAGTCGCTCACTCACACAAGGTTCAACATGTTGAGATATAAACTTTGCATGACTCTTGCACTGTTAGTTTGAGGAGAAGAATTAGAGAAACCCTTTCACTATTTGCTATTTCATAACTCTCTTAACAGTAGTTGTTTATGGTTTTAGTTCATTCAATGGCCCTATTTAGTTTCATTACTCATGTATTGTCTACATAACTAGAGGATCAAATTGATCCATCCTTGTGTATCTCTAAAGACAATATGTGAATGAAATACAAAACAATATTATTGATAATTCTAACTATCATATCCTTTCTCATAGTTAGTTGAAATTTTCGCTAGTGATGTGCTGCACATTCATGGGATCACCAATGAGGATTAAGTCAGAATTGTTTAAAGGTTCTTTAAATTCAAAAGTTCTTTTATGGTGTTTCATTACTATATTAAAAAATCATGAATATTGGATAGATTATGCAAAATTCCTGGTAACATTCCAATAAATGGTCCATTTGGTAAAAGTACATTTCTATTGTGTCTTTAAATATATAGAATATGATAAATAAAATGGCTATAAATAAATTAATATACTGAAAAAAGGTCATCGTACTTAAGAGTAAATTAAGTGCACATGATTCATAACTGCGACAAGGTCTTTGAAAAATATGAAGAAGAGGATTCCTATAAATACTCTTATTTTTTAGCATGTATTTGAAATTGTGTTATTTATGATGAATTCAATAGAAAACATAGATATCTTAATTAAATATGGAGATTCATCAACGTTTTTTTCCATATGACCTAACTTTTGCACTACAAGAAAAAGGATCTACTGTAACACTAAACTTTTAGTGATATTTTGTCATTTGTCACTATAGTTACTTTTAGCTACAGACAGAGTGTCACTTATTCTCATTTATCTAATTTTTAGTACCAATAAGGTAAAGGTAAAGGAAAGTTCATTATTACTTATTAAGAAAACTAAAGGTGTCTGGATCATTCTCACTCTTTCCCTGGAACCCTTCTTCTTCCACTTGCTACAACACTCATACAACAAACCAGTTTGCCGCCACTCAGAGCTCTTCGGCCGCCGCTCAACATCTCCTTCACAGGTTCTCTTGTTCTCTCTCTCATTCGTTCTCTCTCTCATTCGTTCTCTCTCGTTCGCACTCTGTTTCACTCTCATTCTTTGTTGTTATCTAGTTTGCTCTCTCTAATTTGTTCTATTTTCATGATTATTTGTTGGTAAATGAACGTTTATTAATTGATTTGCAAACCCTAACTAGTTCTCTCTTTTCTTTTTTGCACAGCTCATTGAAATCCCTAACATCTCATTTCACTGGTAAGAACTTGAAAATCCCTAACTCTGGTAGTTTAATTCTTCTTGGGTAAGCCTTCTTGGTTAACTGAAACAAATAAGAAATGAAACCTTCTAGAGCGAGTGAAGGATTATCAGTTAATGGAGGAAGAGTTTGTTGCTTATCAAGAGCAGTTGAAACCTCAAGAGGAAAAGGCTGAAGAAGATAGATCTAAGCTTGATGATTTAAGAGGTTCGCCTATGAGTGTTGGTAACTTGAAGAACTTATTGATGAGAATCATGCTATTGTTTCTTCGTCGGTTGGACCTGAGTATTATGTTGGAATTTTGTCTTTTGTTGATAAGGATCAGTTGGAGCCTGGTTGTGCTATTTTGATGCATAATAAGGTATGTGTGTTTGTTAATTTGTGGAATTTATGATAAACTTTTTGAATTGTGGATTTAGGGTTTACTTTAGAGGATGTGTTATTTGTTTTTGAAGGGATGGTTTAGTATTGGGTTTTTTATGATTTTGTTGGAATTAGATGCTTATTTAGGAAGATCGCAAGTTTTATACTTATGATTTTGAAATAAGTCCCTATTTGTTAGTTTTGTTGTTGTATATTTTGTTATTTCGTTGAACTTGTTTATGATCAAACTTGTTATTAAACATGCAAATATAAATGTCCGAGCTTTATATAGCACAAGGTTGTTTTGAGTATAATATTACTGTTGTTGTTAAGCGAGAGGATTATATAAAAGCTTTACGGGTTGTCCATTCCAGATTTATCTTTCAAGAACCACCATAGCAATGGGCATTATTGGACCAGGATTAATTGGGAGCACACTACTTCATCAGCTAAGTGATCAGGTGTAGTTTCCATAGACAATTTGATTTATTTTGGTCCTATCCTGTAAGTTTTTGTGTATTTTGCCTGTTATTGTACTTTGTGTGGAACCAGTTACTCTATTTTATATCCTCTATCCCTTTCAAAAGGTAATTGGAATAAGCTAGAATCTTATTAAACAATATTTTAAAGTTTAAGGAAGTATTAGCAGATATAAAATACCTTATAATATATTAGTATTATTACAAATCATCTTATATTTATCTATTGTATTAGGATTAATTTCTATCATAATTTGAAATTATAACAGAAATAGAAATAAAATATAGAATTCTTGAGCAGTCTACCTCCCTTAAATATGATATTGTGAATCTGGCTTGCTAAAAATTCATTTGGATATTTCATATTTGTAAATACCAGAAGAAGGCTTCTTGAAATATGTGACAAGTTCATTCAAAATTCATTCAATGCAGGCTTCAGTTCTGAAAGAAGAATTTAACACTGTCATCATACTTTACACCAATCATTTTTATCCATAAATCATATTAATCAATATTTAAATTAATTGAACTTAATTAATTTTTGCAGTGAAGAAAGTAAGAGGATTATCTGCAATGCTTACACACACTGAAGCTTCTGCTTTGTCTGGTATTCTTTAAACCTTGAAGCTTTTTCTAACAATTGTAAGTGTGAACCAAATTAAAATTAAAAAAAATTGAGAAACGGAAATTAATAATAATAATAATAATTATATTAATGATCATTAAACTTTTAGTACATTAAACTGACACTTCATAGACAGTTAAGTAAACCAATTAACTCAGCTGAACTTTTTTATATTGTAAGAGAATTGAATTAAGGAAATTAAATAATGTTGTGGAAGTATTTGTATTGTCTCCTTTAAGATATCTATTAAGGCTACATGATTTTGTAAACAGACAAAGATGGTGTGGTGTTAGTGTTCCCAGATCCAGTTCTTCAATTGCACTCCTTGTGTATACAAGAACCTCAGTATATTAATAAATTTAGTGGGCAGGAGAGTATTCTTGTAATAGAAACAACATCTTCAAAATTAACATCATTGAAAGATGCGAGACTGATGCGAAACTGGATTACTTAAACAGTAAATTGAAGAAAAACAGATCAAGTCTCAAATCGTCGCTCCTCCTTCATGTACCGTTATAAGTGATGTTGCGTTATCTCATTGCATTAGATGTTTGATTGTTGAGATTAGGTTATTTTATTTTCATTGGAAATGACAATGTTTCATTAGTGAAGTTATTTGGAGTGATTATGATAGCATACTTAATGAAATGATTAATTATTGTGCTATATATTCCTTAAAGTTGCAAATTGGATATGTTGAGCAAACTCTCTTACCTGCATTAGGCCAAGCTGCAGTGTACACTGAAGAACGTCCCTCCAACAACTTCCCCACTGCAGCTGGATTAGCTTCATCAGTTGCTGGTTTTGCTTGTCTTGGTTGGTAATACATTTTATACTGATTTTTTTTAAGCTTTCTTTCATTCATTAGTTATTATGAGTACCAAAACAAATTGGAATTCGTCAGTCGTTATCGGCTAGTACTTTTGCAGTCTTCAACCATTTCTCCAAATTACAAAACCATTGGCAATTTTCATATTCAATTAAATATGCTCCCGGCTCTATGGATTTGCAAACTTGTCATTTCGGTTCTCCTTGAAAGGAATCAAACATGGCATCTGATGCATACAAGGAGGCAGTCCTTCAGTCAAAAGAACATATCAAAGCAGGAGATATTTTCCAGATTGTATTAACTTAGAGATTTGAACGAAGAACATTCGTTGATCCATTTGAAGTCTATAGAGCATTGAGAGTTGTGAATCCAAGTCCATATATGACTTATTTGCAGGTTTATTTCTATATAACATATAAAAATACTTCATTTGGTAAAGTCAATGTTCATCTCTTTCATGTTTTGATGATGATCATGTTTTTTGTAAACAGGCTAGGGGATGTATTTTGGTTGCTTCTAGTCCAGAGATTCGTGCACGTATTAAGAATGTATGTTTTCGTACATAGTTAGATTAGATTTTTAAATTAATTGAGACTTCTTACTTGGTCACTTAAATGTTTATCACAAATCTTAATGGAAAAAATATTATAAGTGAATAGTTATCATGATCTTGTCGTGAACTGAAGAAGATTGTGAACCGTCCATTGGCTGGGACATATAAAAGGGGAAAGACTCTAGAAGAAGATGAAAAGTTATCAGCGCAGCTCCTGAAAATGCTGGTTGATTTGGGATACAATGACATTGAAAAGGTTTGTTATATACTTTCACTTTAACCCATTACATTATGTTCTTATGCAATAGTTTAAGCTATTATTTTGTATATTTAAAGAAATATTGCACTCTTAACAAAAATTATGTTTGTAGGTCTCAAAAAGTGGTTCTGTTAAAGTTGAGAAGCTTATGAATGTTGAAAGATATTTCCATGTCTTGCACATAACCTCAACGATGATAATCTTTTCTTTTTAGATAAGAAATTATTTATCAAATAAATTCAGCATACTAGATAATATTTAATTCCATGTAATTTTTAAAGGTTTCGGGAGAGCTGCAAGACCATTTGACCTTCTGGGACGCCCTTCGCATTGCGTTGCCTATTGGAACTATCAGTGGAGCACCAAAGGTTCATAATTTTCTTTACTCCTTTTTGTCCTTAAATATATATATATTACAAAGGTAAATGCAGGTGAGGGTCATGCAATTAGTCGACGAATTGGAGGTGGCAATGTGAGGGCCTTATAGCAAAGGATTTGGATACATTTCTTTCTCAGGCGACATGGACATTGCTCTAGCTATGAGGACAATGGTATTTCCAACCGGAACAAGGTTCAACACAATGTACTCATACAAAGACCTAAACCAATGTGTACCTGCGGATGAGCACCAAGAGTGTCAAAGCAAAGCTGTTGCTCTTGCTCAATCCATCGACTTGGCAGAGTCTGCATTTGTTCACAAATAGGATAAGAACTATTATCAGGTCAAAACAAAATTCATTTACAGCACTGCCATGAAAATTGTTGAATGTCTATATTATTCTGAATGGGAAATAAAATGCAATTACAACAAACTTAGATAGTAGTAACTATTTAATATCAATAGTTTGGGTCCTCCATGTCTTTCAACTATCAATAGTACATACTCTTCATGTATTTCTCAATTAATTATTATAAATCACATTCAACTATCAATAGTATATACTCTTCATGTATTTCTCAATTAATTATTATAAATCTGTGATGATTCTATTAAATAGTAACTATATATTAGAATTAGTAAAATTAAATTATATTTTATTGTATGTTTCAATGGCATTAATTAATAAAAATACTAATAAATTAAAATTTTAAATTTAATTTACTAGTATTAATAATTTAGAATTACAATTAGAAGGGAGATAAAATAAATTTAATTCAATCAATAATAATAAGTTTTAGTGACTGACAATACTGTAGGAATAGACTAATTCGTTATTTATATTTATCTAGTTTTTAGTGACACTCATCATTGTAGGTAGAAATAAAAAAACATGTAGTGACAATCCTCAGAACATGTAGTGACAGTCCTTAAAGTGTAGCAGGACGCCCCCTTAAAGTTGACACTAATTTTGAGTGCCACTCAATGTATTATTGACTTTTACCTACAGTTTTGAACGTTTAGTGACACATTTTGTATTTCACGATAGGTCAATTTTTTTGTAGTGTTAGATTTTTGGATGAGTGTCACTAAATTAAGAAAAAATATTCATTGATTCCCAAATACTCCATTGACACATCAAGAAAGAAAAAACGATAAAATAATGTAATTGAACCAGAGATGTAAATAAAATATAGGTTGCAAAACATGAGAAATGTTCAAATATCACTGATGATAAATAAATGAGTTGAAAATACATTAAGATTATATATATATATAATATGTTAGGATTTTACTTACAAATTGAATGTGTATATTATAAATAAGTAACAAAGTAAATATTTAAATAAGTTTAAAGTGCTAAAAACAAATTTTGCTTTTAAATTATGCAAAAAAACACACGTTCGGGTTAAATTTAATGTTATACAAATATATATTTTTATTAACAATATTTTTTTAGGAAATAATTATTTACTATCTTTGTATAATATATATATATATATAAGTAGTAAATTTTGTAAAATTTATATTAATTAAATTATTATTAAGCGGTGTAATCGTAGGATAATATTACAATATAGACAAAATAAATTATATTAGGTATAGTTGGACATCACAACGAGCAACCAAAAAATATTTACATTTAATAGTTAAGGACCATTTTCTTTAAGCATATTAGTAGCTTGATTGGTTCCTCAAAATAACCTTAAAGTTGGTCCAGAGCAAGTAGGGAGAGTAGTATGGTGGTAATTCTTTTGAGATATTCAATTCCAAAAAATATCCTACTTTTGATAAGAGAGAAAGTTAGATTACTATTGATGAGATCTACAACCTCTAACAACCCTAGAAACTAAAAAGACATGTTGGGGTTAAATTTGATGTTATACAATTATTTTTTAGAAAACAATTATTAATTACTACCTTTGTATAATTCAACTATTATATATATATATATATATATATATATATATATATATATATATATATATATATATATATATATATATATATATATATATATATATATATATATATAAATATATATATATATATATATGAGTGATCAACTAATAAATTTTATAAAGTTTATATTAATTAAAATATTATATTAAGAATGGCTGGACATAATATTAAATGATAAATGAC
>JBBPBS010000968.1:1151779-1212033 GCA_037974835.1 Cicer judaicum | reverse complement strand
TAAATATATATATATATATAAATATATATATATATATATATGAGTGATCAACTAATAAATTTTATAAAGTTTATATTAATTAAAATATTATATTAAGAATGGCTGGACATAATATTAAATGATAAATGACAATCGCATTCGATAGTTTAGAAGAACCATTCACTTTAAGCATAAGTTAATAATTCTTTCAAATAACTTTAAAGTCGGTCAAAAACACAGATGAGAAGTAGGATGATATATTTTTTTTAGAGGTATTCGAGTAATATTATTGTAACACAATTTTGAAATAAAATTAAACGTAAATACAATGTTTCTAGAATACAAATACAAAACGTGATATGTTTATTTTACACAATATTTTGTATTTGTATTGTATTTTGTGTTAAGTGTCGTGTTCCAATAACATTACTCTCTTTTTTATAAGATTCATTTGACTTCTAATTTGATAACAAAAATTGATCTATTTGATTCATGTTATGAATCAAATACATTAATATTTATTGACCAAATTATAACTCAAATGTCTATTATAAAAATCGATAAATTTTATATAAAAACAATAACAAATCAACTATTATAATTATAAAATAAACTAAAATTTTCAATTTAAACTTCAAGTATCTGAGTTCTGAATTTTATCTAGAGGTATAAATTGTTAATTCACTACGCAAAAAATAGCCTTTCACAGCGTTTTTTTTAAGCCTTTTACAGCACTTTTTCAAAAAAAAAAAAAAAGCGCTGTAAAAGATACAACAACGCTTTTAAAAAAGCGCTATAAATCATGTAAATATAACGCGCGCTTGTTATGCACCTTTTACAGCGCTTTTTGTAAAAAGCGCTGTAAAAGGCATACCCATAATTCATATTTTGGTGTACCTTTTACAACGCTTTTTATAAAAAGCGCTGTAAAATGTCCACTCAATGCACATTTTACAACGCTTTTTCAAAAAAGCGCTGTAAAATCGATATTTTTTTTTAAAGCCTTATATATATATATTTGAAAAGCGATTTTTAGCTTTTTATGGCATTTTTTATAAAGCGCTGTCTTTTATCTTTTTATCCAAAATAATTTTGAACCAGTTCACACAACACAACACAACCAGAATCAGTAATTTACAACATGATACATATATATTACCCTGTAACACAGTAATTTACAACATAAGTAAACTACATATACATTGAACCTAATTTACAACATATTCATATGCATGTTTATATATTGTCCTATGATCATATACATATAATAACTAAAAAAATATATAGAATATGAACTAGCTACCATATAATATTCAGATCCCTTGCCCAACAGCATGCTATTTCCCAGAAAATCAAATAATTTTCATTTCAAGCACATACTGACACTATTCTTCTTTTAATTCCATCAGATCTTGCTCAGAATATGATGGACTGGAATTGTCAAAGTACTGCAATATAAAAATTGAACATATTATATTAAGTTAGTATTAAATATATAGATAATTTATATATGAAAATTATATAATCAAAATACCATACCGTTTCTGGGATAATAGTTTTATTCTTGACAACAATCTCCTTCATTAATCTCAATACGTAGTATCCACAGTCGATGTTGTTTGTTTGACGAGGGCACTTTATTGGGATCCATGTAATGTTATTAGACTTTTGCTTCGACACTGTAGCACCTCTTTGAGCTCGAAAAACTTTTAAGGCACTATCGAATGAATAAATGTGATTATTATAGCATGAACAAACACATTATATATATATATGTAAGAAATAAATGAATATTACTTACGTGTCGAGCATAGTCTTTACTTCGGAGTGATTGTTGTAATCGCCATGAACGGGATCCAAATAGTATATAACTTCAGAGACCTCATTGATTGCAAATAGCACCCAATATGCCCTACAACAAAAAATTGGTTAAGCAATTTTGTTTATACACAACTAATAAATTAAATTCTCATTAATTAAGAAAGATAAAATTGCGTACCCTGAATTATATGGTGCGAAGAACAATTTATCCTTTTCTCTATTTGCTAATAATATATCTACAATATATTTCTTTACATTGTCTGGATCGAGTTTCCACATTGACATCTTGCGCGGAGACAAGAATGTGTATTTATTTGACAATTTCATCGTGCACATGACCTTCTCATACAAAAATCTTCAATGAAAATTTTAAACTAAATTAATTACCAATACATTTAATTAATTACCAATAAATGCAATTTAAAGTATTTTTTACCTTATGTACAAGCTCATTACAGTATCACTGAGCTCCTTATGTTCGAGAAGTTCGTATATGTGCTCCTTTTCGAGAAATTCATCATACTCATCTATGAATATATCTTTATTCATGGGTACGATGCGCGAATCGTCGCTGCTGCCCATGTTCTTTTTTACTTGGATGTCAAGACACGCCCTGTATTTACCAAGGCATGGCTGACTTAATTTAGGAGCAGCAGCGGCGACCGATTTTCCCCGATCTAGTTTTTTTCTTGCTGCATGTTTGGCAGCTTTATTACCCGGCAGCTTTTTTTGGATGTGCGGGTGGTTTATTTATTTGGATCTACAAAAATGAGGTTAAATGTTAGTTTATTGAATCTGAAAAAATTGACAAACCTTATGCAATAAATGTGACAAACCTTTTCGGGAGATGTGATTGATTCGTTTCTGGGAGGCCTTTTATCAAGGGCAACAAGGTTTGTGGGTCATGCCACGTAACTACCAATAGCGTCACCCAATATCTGCATATCTCCGTCATTGTCTTGTATCGGCAACGGCGCAGTTGGTTCGAAAGCAACAATAGGCGATACTTTGACATGGCCCGTAGAGATCGGAGTATTGTGCAATACTTCTCCCAAAGTATTGTACAATTTTCCTTTTCCCACCTTCCGATGAGTAGGCGAGGACAAGTATAGGAAACATGAAGTGACACCCTAAATCAATAGTTAAAACATAAGTACAGTTAATATATAATATTGTTTAATGCATAAGTAATTAAAGTAAGTAATTAATTACCTCGGGAATACTTTTCAAACCGACGTTGCAACTCGCGGTTTAACTCTCCATTTGTATTTCACGTTGGAGCTGATCCGGAAGTTGCTTGTCTTTATTCGTATTCACCAAGAGTGCCACTTGCTCTGATAGGATTCTGAGCTTCTCTAATACTTCCGAGTTGGAAGGTTTTTGGCTCTTCTCTTGAGGAAAAAAGCCTTTGGGAGTTACGCCAAATCCTTTCCCCCTAACTCGACCGAAATACTCAGCGACATTAAAAACTTTGCCCAGAATGTCCCTGCAACTAGCCTTGTTGCCCACTTCATTTTCAGAACTTTGTTCGATGGTCTCCTAAAATACATGAAACATTAAAAAGATAAGTTCAATAGCATTTTTAAAATACAATATTAAAAAGTATTCAAGTGATAAATACAATATTGAAAAATATTAAAGTGATTATATACTTACACAAAGTTCTACTATTTTTTTGACATTTTCATTATCAACCACCCCGTCTTTATTTACACGAGCTTCCTTCCACAATATATGACGACCCAATGGTTGATTGGATTGGGTGTCTTGTCGCTATTCGTTAAGATCATAAACAAAATAATACAAATTAGTTACACACTATAGTTTATAATACAAATTCTCTCATTATATAAAAGTGATGTTTAATTACTTACAAGTCTTTGCTCTAGACGTGCATATCCCATACGTGATTTTTTGTATGGATGCGTCGGATTGCTTGCCCGTTCACGATTTGCCTTACTAATATTCTATATAAAAAAAATAGCAATTGTGTAAAAATTTAAAATACGCTATGAATATGAATAATAAAACACACAAATGCTAATAAATTAATCACTTACAACAAACGCGGGGTCAGAACGTTTGGAAACAAATGCTTTCCATTCATCATTTGATATATAATGTTGATATATTTTTGGAGGTTCAGCAGTTGTGTTTCCTTCTCTATCTTTTAGATAGAAATTTGAGAGATGAGATCTAAATCCCCGATGGATTTTCCCAGCAACTCTCAAAACGTAACTCTTTCGTCCCTCATCAAGAACAAAAGTCGTTTGCAATGAAAAAAATTATAAGTAAAGTATTTCAATGAAAAAAATTATAAATGACAAAAGAGTGGATAAAGAAATTTACTTGAATGTCATTCCATATTATATCTTTGGCATCCTTCAATGCCTTATCTCTCCAATCGTCAATCGTAATTGGGATATTTTGACGAACAACAGCCCCAATATAGCTTACAAACATAGAGCTTTTGGGGTCAATTGGCTGACCACTCTCATTCCAGCCAACGTAATAAACTCATATAGTAAGTACATGCTATTAAAAAAAGCAAAAAAAAAATACACAGCAAACAGAGTATAGTATAGTATAACCTCAAACTTGGTGCCATTGCTCCTTGCTTTAATCACATTTGGCATTATAGTTGCACCACGTTTGACTTCATTTTCATAAGCCTTAGTGGTGCCACCTTCTTCATTTTGACATTCTAAATCTTTGTTTGTATCCATTTAACTATAACAAGTTCAACATGCAGTTTAGTATAACATCAACAAGCTCAACATGCATCATGTATTATTCTAAACAAGCTCAACACGTATCAGTATATATATTTTAAACAAGCTCAACATGCATTTTAATGATTACAAAAACCTAATAACATCAATACATGAATAATGGTTTGAAGAAAGATGAAATGCGAAGAAAAGAGCGAACGCAGAAAGTTCACAAAAATAAGGTTCACAGAAAAACGGTTTGAAGAAATACGTAATGAGGGTTACGTATTTCAATGAAAATATATTGGTAGCAATGGGAGAGATGATCTTGGATGGAAATAAGGTTCGAAATGAAGGAGATGATCGTGGAAATATAGTTCATAATGGACGGGATTATAGGGTTTGCAAACGAAGAGAAGAACGATGAAGGTTGAGATGATAGTGTAGTTTACGTAATGAAGAGGAAACTGAAGCAGTTACTATTATATATATAACCCTTTTACAACGCTTTTTTATAACCCTTTTACAGCGCTTTTTCATATAACCCTTTTACGTCCTCCCTAGGCTTATTCTTGTCTAATTAGGGTTTTTAACCAATCTTGTTAATCCAATAGGTGTGTTTGTGTCATTGGATTACCGTTTAGGTCATTTTCGTCCTCCCTAGTCTTATTCTTGTCCAATTAGGGTTCTTAACCAATCTTGTGCATCCAGTAAGTGTGTTTTTGTAATTCGATTGACATTTTAGTAATTTTCATTCTTCTTAGGCTTATTCTAGTCCAATTAAGGTTTTTAAGCAATCTTGTACATCCATTAAGTTCATTTGTGTCATTGGATTAAAATTTAGGTCGTTTTCGTCCTCCTTAGGCTTATTCTTGTCCAATTAGGGTTTTAACCAATCTTGTTCATCCAATAGGTGTGTTTGTGTCATTGGATTAACATTAAGAATATTTTTGTCCTCCCTAGGCTTAATCTACTTCAATTAGGGTTTTTAACCAATGTTATACATCCAATAGGTGTCTTTGTGTCGCAGGATAAACATTTAGGTCATTTTCGTTTTATATAAGCTTATTCTTATCTAATTAGGATTTTAAACCAGTCTTTGTGTCGTCGGATGAACATTTTGGTTATTTTCATCGTACCTAGGCTTAATCTTGTTGAATTTGTGCAACCAATAAGTTCCTTTGTGTCTATGGATTATCATGTAGGTCAATTTCGTCTTCCCTAAGCTTTTTCTTGTCCAATTAGGGTTTTTAACCAATTTTGTGCATTCTATAGGTGTGTTTGCGTTATTGAATTAACATTTAGGTCATTTTCGTCCTATCTAGGCTTATTCTAGTCCACTTAGGATTTTTAACCAGTCTTGTACATCCAATAGTGTGTTTGTGTCATTGGATGAACATTTAGGTCACTTTCATCCTCCCTAGGCTTATTTTGGTCCAAATAAGGATTAAATCTAATCTTGTGCATCCAATTGGTGTGTTTTTGTCAATAGATTAACATTTAGGTCATTTTCGTCCTCCCTAAGGTTATTCAAGTCCAATTAGGGTTTTTAAACAATGTTGTTCATCCAAAAGGTGTGTTTGTGCCAATGGATTGACATTTAGGTCATTTTCATACTCCTAATGCTTATTCTTGTCGAATTAGGGTTTTTAACGAATCTTGTGCTTCCAGTCGGTGTGTTCGTGTCATTGCATTAACATTGAGGTTATTTTCGTCGTCCTTAGTCTTATTATTGTGCAATTAGGATTTTTAACCAATCTTGAGCATCCAATAGGTGTGTTTGTGTCATTGCATAAACATTTTGCTTATTTTCGTCCTTAATATGCTTATTCTTGTCCAAGTAGGGTTTTTAACCAATCTTGTGCTTCCAATATGTTGTTTATGACATTGGATTAATATTTAGATCATTTTAATCTTCCTTAGGCTTATTTTAGTCCAATTAGGGTTTTGAAGCAATCTTAAACCTCCTATAAGTTCATTTTTGTCATTGTAACATTTGGTTCATTTTCGTCATCACTAGGCTTATTCTTTTCCAATTAGGGTTTTTAACCAATCTTGTGCATCCAATAGGTTTGTTTGCGTTAGTGGATTAACATTTAGGTAATTTTCGTCCTCCTTAGGCTTATTCTTATCCAATTAGGGTTTTTATCCAATCTTGTGCATCCATTAGGTGTGTTTGTTCAATTGGATTAAGATTTAGGTAATTTGTGTCCTCACTAGACTTACTCATGCCCAATCATGGTTTTTAACCAATCTTTTGCATCCAATTGATGTGTTTGTGCCACTAGATTATGACTTACGTCATTTTCGTCCTCCCTAGGCTTATTCATGTCCAATTAGGGGTTTTAACCAATCTTGTGCATCCAATAGGTGTGCTTGTCTCATTGGATTAGCATTTAGGTTATTTTCTTCCTCCCTAGATTTATTCTTGACGAATTTGGGTTTTTAACCAATCTTGTGCATCCAATAGGTGTGTTTGTGTCATTGGATTATTATTTAGGTCACTTTCATCATCTTAAGGCTAATTCTAGGCAAATTACAGTTTTTAAGCAATCTTGTGCATTTAATAAGTTCATTTGTGTCATTGGATTAATATTTAGGTCATTTTCGTCCTCCCTAAGGTTAATCAAGTCCAATTAGGGTTTTTAAACAATGTTTTTCATCCAAAAGGTGTGTTTGTGCCAATGGATTGACATTTAGGTCATTTTCATACTCCTAATGCTTATTCTTGTCGAATTAGGGTTTTTAACAAATCTTGTGCTTCCAATCGGTGTGTTAGTGTCATTGCATTAACATTGAGGTTATTTTCGTCCTCCTTAGTGTTATTATTGTGCAATTAGGATTTTTAACCAATCTTGAGCATCCAATAGGTGTGTTTGTATCATTGGATAAACATTTTGGTTATTTTCGTCCTTCCTAGGCTTATTCTTGTCCAAGTAGGGTTTTTAACCAATCTTGTGCTTCCAATATGTTGTTTATGACATTGGATTAACATTTAGATCATTTTAATCTTCCTTAGGCTTATTTTAGTCCAATTAGGGTTTTGAAGCAATCTTCAACCTCTTATAAGTTCATTTTTGTCATTGGATTAACATTTGGTTCATTTTCATCATCGCTAGTCTTATTCTTTTCCAATTAGGGTTTTTAACCAATCTTGTGCATCCAATAGGTTTGTTTGCATTAGTGGATTAACATTTAGGTAATTTTGGTCCTCCTTTGGCTTATTCTTGTCCAATTAGGGTTTTTATCCAATCTTGTGCATCCATTAGGTGTGTTTATTCAATTGGATTAAGATTTAGGTCATTTGTGTCCTTACTAGGCTTACTCATGCCCAATCATGGTTTTTAACCAATCTTTTGCATCCAATTGACGTGTTTGTGCCACTCGATTATGATTTACGTCATTTTCTTCCTCCCTAGGCTTATTCTTGTCCAATCAGGGGTTTTAACCAATCTTGTGCATCAAATAGGTGTGCTTGTCTCATTGGATTATCATTTAGGTTATTTTCTTCCTCCCTAGGTTTATTCTTGTCGAATTTGGGTTTTTAACCAATGTTGTGCATCCAATAGGTGTGTTTGTGTCGTTGGATTATTATTTAGGTCACTTTCATCCTCTTAAGGCTAATGCTAGGCAAATTACGATTTTTAAGCAATCTTGTGCATTTAATAAGTTCATTTGTGTCATTGGATTAATATTTAGGTCATTTTCGTCCTCCCTATGGTTATTCAAGTCCAATTATGGTTTTTAAATAATGTTGTTCATCCAAAAGGTGTGTTTGTGCCAATGGATTGACATTTAGGTCATTTTCATACTCCTAATGCTTAGTCTTGTCGAATTAGGGTTTTTAACGAATCTTGTGCTTCCAGTCAGTGTGTTAGTGTCATTGCATTAACATTGAGGATATTTTCGTCCTCCTTAGTCTTATTATTGTGCAATTAGGATTTTTAACCAATCTTGAGCATCCAATAGGTGTGTTTGTGTCATTGGATAAACATTTTGCTTATTTTCATCCTTCCTATGCTTATTCTTGTCCAATTAGGGTTTTTAACCAATCTTGTGCTTCCAATATGTTTTTTATGACATAGGATTAACATTTAGATCATTTTAATCTTCCTTAGGCTTATTTTAGTCCAATTAGGGTTTTGAAGCAATCTTCAACCTACTATAAGTTCATTTTTGTCATTGGATTAACATTTGGTTCATTATCGTCATCGGTAGGCTTATTCTTTTCCAATTAGGGTTTTTAATCAATCTTGTGCATCCAATAGATTTGTTTGCGTTAGTGGATTAACATTTAGGTAATTTTAGTCCTCCTTAGGCTTATTGTTGTCCAATTAGGGTTTTTATCCAATCTTGTGCATCCATTAGGTGTGTTTGTTCAATTGCATTAAGATTTAGGTCATTTGTGTCCTCACTAGGCTTACTCATGCCCAATCATGGTTTATAACCAATCTTTTGCATCCAATTGGCGTGTTTGTGCCACTGGATTATGATTTACGTCATTTTCGTCCTCCCTAGGCTTATTCTTGGCCAATCTGGGGTTTATCCAATCTTGTGCATCCAATAGGTGTGCTTGTCTCATTGGATTATCATATAGGTTATTTTCTTCCTCCCTAGGTTTATTCTTGTCGAATTTGGGTTTTTAACCAATCTTGTGCATCCAATAGGTGTGTTTGTGTCATGGGATTATTATTTAGGTCACTTTCATCCTCTTAAGGCTAATTCTAGGCAAATTACGGTTTTTAAGAAATCTTGTGCATTTAATAAGTTCATTTGTGTCATTGGATTATTATTTAGGTCATTTTTGTACTCCCTAAGCTTATTCTAGTCCAATTATGGTTTTTAACCAATTTTGTGCATTCAATAAGTTCATTTATGTTATTATATGAACATTTAGGTTATTTTCGTCTTCCCAAGGCTTATTTTACTCTAATTGAGGTTTTTAACCATCTTGCGAATCGAATAGGTGTTTTTGTGTCATTGGATGAACATTTAGTTCATTTTCATCCTCCCTAGGATTATTTTGGTACATTTGGGGTTTTTAACCAATCATGTGAATGCAATAGGTGTGTTTGTATCGTTGGATAAACATTTAACTTATTTTCATCCACCTTGAGCTTATTCTAGTCCAATTTGGAGTTTTAAGCAATCATGTGCATCCAATAAATTCATTTGTGTTATTCGATTAACATCTAGGTCATTTTCGTCCTCCATGGCTTATTCTAGTCCAATTTGGGTTTTTGACCAATCTTGTGCATCCTATAAGTTCATTTGTGTCATTGGATTAACATTTACGTCATTTTCGTCTTCCCTAGGCTTATTCTACTCCAATTATGGTTTATAGACAATCTTGTGCATCCAATAGGTGTGTTTGTGTTATTTGATTAACATTTGTGTCATTTTCGTCCTTCCTAGGCTTATTGTTGTCCAATTAGAGTTTTTAACGAATGTTGTGCATCCAATAGGTGTGTTTGTGTCATTAGAATAACATTTAGGTCATGTTCCTCCACTTTTGGCTTATTCTACTTCAATTAAGGTTATTAACCAATCATGTGCATGCAATAAGTTCATTTGTGTCATTTGATTAATATTTAGCTTATTTTCGTCCTCCCTAGGCTCATTCTTGTGTAAACAGGGGTTTTAACCAATCTTGTGCATCAAATAGGCGTGTTTACGTCATTGGATTAACATTTGGGTCATTTTGGTCCTCCCTATGCTTATTCTTGCCCAGTTCCGGTTTTTAATCAATGTTGTTCTACCAATAGTTATGTTTGTGTCATTGGATTAACTTTTAATTTATTTTCATCCACCTTAGGCTTATTCTGTTCCAATTAGGGTTTTAAGCAATCTTGTGCATCCAATAAGTTCGTTTGTGTCATTGGATTAACATTTATTTCATTTTCGTCCTCCCTACGCTTATTCTAGTCCAATTAAGTGTTTTTGACTAATCTTGTGCATCCAATAAGTTCATTTGTGTCATTGGATTAATAGTAAGGTCTATTTCGTCATCCCTATTCATATTCTTGTCCAATTAGGGTATTAAACTAACCTTGTGTATCCAATTAGTGTGTTTGTGTCATTGCATTAACTTTTAGGTCATTTTCGTCCTCCCTACGCATATTCTAGTCCATTTAGGGTGTTTAACTTATCATTGTCATCCAAATTGTATGTTTGTGTCATTGGATTAACATTTAGGTAATTTTCGTCATCCCTAGGCTTATTCTTGTCCAATTAGGGTTTTAACCAATCTTGTGCATCCAATAGGTGTGTTTGTGCATCCAATTGGGATGTTTGTGTCATTAGATTAAAGTTTAGGTCATTTTCGTCCACCTTGGAATTATTCTTGTCTGAATAGGGGTTTTAATTATTCTTGTGCGTTCAATAATTAGGGTTTTAAGCAATGTTGTGAATCCAAAAAGTCATTTGTGTCTTTTGATTAACACTTAGGTCATTTTCGTCATCCCTATGCATATTCTTGTCCAATTTGGGTTTTAAACCAATTGTGTGCATCCAATTGGTGTGTTTGTTTCATTGGATTAACATTTAGGTATTATTCATCGTCCCTAGGCATATTCTAGTCCAATTAGGGTGTTCAATCAATCTTGTACATTTAATAGGTGGGTTTGTGTTATTGGATTAACATTTAGGTCATTTTCCTCCTCCCTAAGCTTATTCTTAACCAATTAGGGTTTTTAACCAATCTTGTGCATCCAATAGGTGTCTTTCTCGCATTGGATTAACATTTTGGTCACTTTCTTCCTCTTAAAGCTAATTCTAGTCCAATTAGGGTTTTTAAGTAATCTTGTGCAACCGATATATTCATTTGTGTTTAAAACCCCTATTCATTTGTGTCATTGGATTAACATTTGGGTCATTTTAATCCTCCATAGGCTTAGTCTAGTCGAATTAGGGTTTCAACGAGTCATGTGCATCCAATAGGAATGTCGGTGTCATTGGATGAACATTTAGGTTGTTATCGTCCTCCCTAGGCTTATTCTTGTCTATTTATGGTTTTTAAACAATGTTGTGCATCCAATAGGTATGTTTGTATCGTTGGATTAAAATTTAAGTCATTTTCATCCCCCGTTAACCTTAAGCTAGTCCAATTAGGGTTCTTAAGCAATCTTGTGCATCCTATAAGTACATTTGTGTCATTTGATTAACATTTAGATCATTTTCGTTCACCAAGGGTTATGCTAGTCCAATTAGGTTAGTTGACCAATGTTGTGCATCCAATAAGTTCATTTGTGTCATTGGATTAACATTTAGGTCATTTTCTTCCTCCCTAGGCTTATTCTTAGCAAATATGGGTTTTTATGAAATCTGGTGCATCTAATTTGTGTGTTTTCATCATTCAATTAACATTTAGGTCATTATCGTCCTTGCTGGTTTCATTCTTGTCTAAATAGGGGTTTTAACCAATTTTGTGTGTCCATTAGGTGTGTTTGTGTCATTAGATTCACATTTGGGTCATTTTCGTCCTCCCTGGGCTTATTTTTATCCAATTAGAGTTTTTAACCAATGTTGTGCATCCAATGGTTGTGTTTGTGTCAAGGGATTAACATTTAAGTCGTTTTCATCCACCTTAGGCATTTTCTGTTTCAATTAGAGTTTTTAAGCAATCTTATGTATCCAATAAGTTCAATTGTGTCATGGGATTATCATTTAGGTCATTTTCATCCTGCCTAGGTTTATTCTTGTCCGATTAGGGTTATTAACCAATCTTGTGCATCCAATTATTCGGTTTGAGTCATTGGATTAACATTTAGGTCATTTTCGTCGTCGCTGGGCTTATTCTTGTCGAATTAGAGTTTTTAACCAATCTTGTGCATCAATTAAATTCATTTGTGTCATTGGATTAACATTTAGGTCATTTTCATCCTCCCTATGCTTATTCTTGTCCGATTAGGGTTTTTAACCAATCTTGTGCATCCAATTGTTGGGTTTGTGTCATTGGATTAAGTAATCTTATGCATCCAATAAGTTCATTTGTGTCATTCAGTTAACATTTAGGTCATTTTCGTCCTCCCTAGCCTTATTCTTGTCCAATTAGAGATTTTATCCAATCTTGAGCATCCTATAGGTGTGTTTGTGTCGTTGGATTAATATTTAGGTCATTTTCGTCCTCTTTAGGCTTATTCAAGTCCAATTAGGGTTTTTAAGAAATCTTTTGCATCCAATAAGTTCATTTGTGTCATTGGATTAACATTTAGGTCATTTTCATCCTCCCTAGATGTAATCTTGTCCAATTAGAGATTTTTACCATACTTGTTCATCCAATAGGTGTGTTTATGTCGTTGGAATAACATTTAAGTCATGTTCGTCCTCCCTCGGCTTATTATGGCCCAATTAGGGTTTTTAACTAATCTTTGCATTCAATAGGTGTATTTGGGTCATTGGATTATCATTTTGGTCATCTACATCCTCCTTAGGTTTATTCAAGTCCAATTAGGGTTTTTAAGCAATCTTGTGCATTCAATAAGTTCATTTGGGTCATTGTATTAATATTTATGTCATTTTCATCCTTCATAGCCTTATTCTTGTCGAATTAGAGATTTTAACCAATCTTGTGCATCCAATAGGTGTATTTGTGTCAATGGATTAACATTTTGGTTTTTTTTTCATATTCCTTATGCGTATTTTTACCCAGTTAGGGTTTTAACTAATCTTGTGCATCCTAGAGTTGTGTTTGAGTCGTTGGATTAATTTTTAGGTCATTTTCGTTGTTCCTAGGCATATTCTAGTCCAACTAGGCTTTTTAACCAATCTTGTGCATTTAATACGTTCATTTGTGTCATTGAATTAACATTTAGGTCATTTTTGTCTTCCCTAAGCTTATTCTAGTCCAATTAGGTTTTTTAAACAATCATGTGGATCAAATAGGTGTGTTTGTGTCATTGTATTAACATTTAGGTCATTTTCGTCCGCCCTAGGCATATTCTTGTCCAATTAGGGTTTTTAACCAATAGGTGTGTTTGGGACGTTGGATTATCATTTAGGTCATTTCCGTCCTCCTTAGGCTTATTCAAGTCCAATTAGGGTTTTTAAGCAATCTTCTGCATCCAATAAGTTCATTTGTGTCATTGGATTAACATTTAGGTCATTTTCGTCCTCCCTAATCCTATTCTTGTCCGATTAGAGATTTTAACCAATCTTGTGCATCCAATAGGTGTGGTTATATCGTTGGATTAACATTTAGGTCATTTTCGTCATCCCTCGACTTATTATTGTCCAACTATGGTTTTTAACTAATTTTCTGCATCCAATAGATGTATTTGGGTAGTTGGATTAACATTTAGGTCGTTTTTGTCCTCCTTTGGTTTATTAAAGTCCAATTAGAGTTTGTAAACAATCTTGTGCCTCCAATAACTTCATTTGTGTCATTAGACTAACATTTAGGTCATTTTCGACCTCCCTACCCTTATTCTTGTGCAATTAGAGATTTTAACCAATCTTGTGCATCCAATAGGTGTATTTGTGTCATTGGAATAACATTTAGGTCATTTTGGTCCTCCTTATGCTTATTTTTATCCAACTTGGGTTTTGTACTAATCGTGTGCATCCTATAGGTGTGTTTGGGTCATTGGATTAACATTTAGGTCAATTTTGTCGTCCCTAGGCTTATTCTTGTCCTGTTATGGTTTTTATTTAATCATGTGCATCCAATAGGTGTGTTTGTGTGATTGGAGTAACATTTAGGCCTTTTCGTCCTCCCTAAGGTTATTCTAGTCCAATTAGGGTTTTAAACCAATCGAGTGCATCCAAAAGGTGTGTTTGTGTCATTGGATTAACATTTCGGTCTTTTTTCCCCCTTAGGCTCATTCTAGTCAAATTAGGATTTTTAAAAAATCTTGAGCATCCAATAAGTTAATTTATGTCTAAGGATTTATATTTACGTCATTTTCGTTCCCCTTTAGTTTTTAACCAATCTGATGCATCCAATTGGTGTGTGTGTGTCATTGGATTGAAACATAAGTCATTTTCATCCTCCTTAGGTTTATTCAAGTCCAATTTAAGTTTTTAACCAATCTTGTGCATCCAATAAGTTCATTTGTGTCAATGGATTAATATTTACGTCCTTTTCCATCTCCACTAGGCATATTTTTGTCTGATTAGGGTTTTTAACCAATCTAATTAAGTCATTTTCGTATTATTTCGGCTTATTCAAGTCCAATTAGGGTTTTTATGCAATCTTGTGCATCTAATAAGTTCATTTGTGTCATTAGATTAACATTAACTTCATTTTCGCTCTCCCTAGCCTTATTCTTGCCTAATTAGAGATGTTTACCTTTCTTGTCCATCAAATAGGTGTGTATGGGTCATTGGATTAACATTTATGTCATTTTCGTCCTCTCGAGGCTTATTTTTGTCTAATTAGGGATTTTAACCAATCTTGTGCATCCAATAGGTGTGTTTGTGTCATTGGATTAACATTTAAGATGTTTTCGTCCTCCATAGGCTTATTCTTGTCGAGTTAGGCTTTTTAACCAATCTTGTGCATTAAATACGTCCATTTGTGTCATTGGATTAACATTTAGGTCATTTTCGTCATCCATAGGCTTATTCTAGTCCAATAAGGTTTTTTAAACAATCATGTGCATCCAATAGGTGTGTTTGTTTCATTGTATTAACATTTAGGTCATTTTCGTCCTCTGTAGGCTTATTCTTGTCCAATTAAAACTTTCAATCAATCTTGTGCATCCAATAGGTGTGTTTGTGTCGTTGGATTAACATTCAGGTCATTTTCGTCCTCCCTAAGCTTATTTTTGTCCAATTAGGGTTTTTAACTAATCTTGTCCATCTAATAGGTGTGTTTGGGTCTTTGGATTAACATTTAGGTTATTTTTGTCCTTCTTAGGCTTATTGAAGTCCAATTAGGTTTTTTAAGCAATCTTGTGCATCCAATAAGTTTATTTGTGTTATTGGATTAACATTTATGTCATTTTCGTCGTTCCTTCCCTTATTCTTTTTCAATTAGAGATTTTATCCAATCTTGTGCATCCAATAGGTGTATTTGTGTCATTGGAATAACATTTAGGACATTTTTGTCCTCCTTATGCTTATTATTATTATCCAACTTTGGTTTTTGACTAATCTTGTGCATCCTATAGGTGTGTTTGGGTCATTGGATTAAACTTTAGGTCATTTTCGTCTTCCCTATGCTTATTCTTGTCTAGTTATGGTTTTTATTTAATGATGTGCTTCCAATAGGTGAGTTTGTGTCATTGGACTAACATTTAGGTCTTTTTCGTCCTCCCTAAGGTTATTCTAATCCAATTAGGGTTTTGAACCAATCGAGTGCATCCAATAGGTGTGTTTGTTTCAGTGGTTTAACATTTAGCTCATTTTCATCCCCCTTATGCTTATTTTTATCCAATTAGGGTTTTTAACTAATCTTGTGCGTCCTATAGGTGTGTTTGGGTTGTTGGATTGACATTTAGGTCATTTTCGTCATCCCTAGGCTTATTCCTGTCTAGTTATGGTTTTCATTTAATCATGTGCGTCCAATAGGTGTGTTTATGTCATTGGACTAACATTTAGGTCACTTTCATCATCCCTAAGGTTATTCTAGTCCAATTAAGGTTTTTAACCAATCTTGTGCATTCAACAGGTGCGCTTGGGTCATTGGATTAACATCGAGGCCATTTTCTTCCCCTTAGGCTTATTCTAGTCAAATTAGGATTTTGAAAAAATCTTGTGCATCCAATTAGTTACTTTAAGTCTTACGATTTATATTTACATCATTTTTATTCCCTCTAGGCTTATTCATGCCCAATCATGGTTTTTAACCAATCTGATGCATCCAATTGATGAGTTTGTGTCATTGGATTAAAATATAAGTCATTTTCATCCTCCTTAGGCTTATTCAAGTCCAATTAAGTTTTTAACCAATCTTGTGCATCCAATAAGTTCATTTCTGTCATTGGATTAATATTTACGTTATTTTCCATCTTCCCTATGCTTATTCTTGCCCGATTAGGGTTTTTAACCAATCTTGTGCATCCAATTTGTGTGTTTGTGTCATTGGAATAACATTTAGGTCACTTTCGTCTTCGTTCGGCTTATTCAAGTCGAACTAGGGTTTTTATGCAATCTTGTGCATCTAATAAGTTCATTTGTGTCATTGAATTAACTTTTAGGTCATTTTCGTTCTCCCTAGCCTTATTCTTTCCCAATTAGAGATTTTAACCTTTGTTGCCCATCCAATAGGTGTGTTTGGGTCATTGGATTAACATTTATGTCATTTACGTCCTCTCGAGGCTTATTGTTGTCTAATTAGGGATTTTAACCAATCTTGTGCATCCAATATGTGTTTTTGTGTCATTGGATTAACATTTAAGTCGTTTTCTTCCTCCCTAGACTTATTCTTGTCTAGTTAGGCTTTTTAACCAATCTTGTGCATTTAATACGTCCATTTGTGTCATTGTATTAACATTTAGGCCATTTTCGTCCTCCCTAGGCTTTGTCTTGTCCAATTAGGACTTTTAATCAATCTTGTGCATCCAATAGGTATGTTTATGTCGTTGGATTAACATTTAGGTCATTTTCGTCGTCCCTAGGCTTATTATTGTCCATTTAGGATTTTTAGCCAATCTTGTGCATCCAATACGTGTGTTTGTGTCATTGGATTAACATTTAGTTCATTTTCGTCTTCCCGTGGCTTATTCTTTATCAATTATGGTTTTTAACCAATTTTGTGCATTCAATATGTGTGTTTGTGTCATTGGATTGACATTCATCCTCCTTAGGCTTATTCTAGTCCAATTAGTGTTTCTAAGCAATCTTATGTATCCAATAAGTTGATTTGTGTCATTGGATTAACATTTAGGTCATTTTCGTCTTCCCTATGCTTATTCTTGTCCAATTAGGATTTTTATCCAAACTTGTGCATCCAATTGGTGTGTTTGTGTCAATGGATTATCATTTAGGTCATTTTCGTCCTTCCTAGACTTATTCTTGTCCAGTTAGGGTTTTTAACCAATCTTTTTTAGACATAAGTCCTCCTGATTATGATTTTGACATAATTAACACACATACAATGTTCATGCATCATTTGATAAAACTAACAGTTTGAACCGAGTTACATTTTAGGAAAATCAAGTAAACACTATACACTTGGACATAAGCTTGGAACACAAGGAATCAAGCAAAAAGTAGAGAATGAGCTGGAGAAAGATGCAATTCTATCTAGTGTCTTTAGTTGTTATAGTAGTTACTTAGTAGACTCATCCATGTGATTTCATGCTTAAGTATTTGCCAAATTTTAAAATGAAATCTTTAAATTAACATGTAAACAAATTGATTAGCAAGTCAATTGCTAAATCCATTTTACAATCGATTGCTTGACTCATAATTAGAGTTTTCACTAAGTACATCGATTGGGAAATCGATTACTTAAAGGTTTTTAGTGAAACCTAAACTTTGGGTTTAAACCAATCGATTGGACAATTGATTAGCACGTCAATTGGAAAATCGATTACTTACAAAACCAAGCTAATTCTTTGCAAATCGATTCAGAAAACTCTTTTTCATCAAACTTGGCCTCTGTAACTATGAGTAAATATGAGTCGACTGCGTAATCGATTGTTTTGATCTCGTTGTTTGAACAAAACACCTATAATCGATTACTCAATCGATTCTGATATGAACATGCTTCTGTTTCTGAATTTAAGCATTAAAATAATCGATTGGCAAATCGATTCATTCATACATTTTCAAGAACCAAGAAAAACAAGAAATACGATAATCGATTGGGCAATCGATTAAGATGTTTTTAAACCTTTATAAAATTGATTGTGGAATCGATTTGACTGTTGTTTTTCATAAACATATATAAGCTGAGTCAAATCACTTTTTCTCATAACTTTGATATAACTTTGAGATACCTTTGAATAACTTTTGACACACTTGAAACAATTATTTTCACACACGTTTTCACAACACTTTGAGAGAAATAATTCGTTTGGAAAATCCTTATGTTGTGAATGTCATAGTGTGATTGAGTCACCTTCTTAAATGATCTTTTATCTTTTATCATTTCTGTAAAGAACAACTATAAAGAAAATTCTATAAAAACGTAGTATAGAAACTGGTGGCTATCTTCGTTGGTGAAGGTGTTCATCAAGAAGAAGCTTCATCGTTATCTTGGGAGAGTTTGGCGATTTACTCGAGGGATACGGTGGCTGTGTAATAGAAACGAGAAGAGTTGGATAGATAGGCCTTGTGTTAGCTGGACAATCTGTGAAATATAGTCTAGACGATTCTGTTGGAAAAAGGTTGAAATCGGTTCGATTTCAGGACTGGATGTAGGCTGTCATACTGATAGCTAAACCAGTATAAATCTTGGTGCACAATTCTCTTACCCTTTCTCTTTATGTCAATAATGCATGAAAGCTTAATTTTGAATGTATGTGTTAGCAAAATTCTGTCTTGTTTGATATTTTGAATGAGCATTGTATGTGTACACTTGTATTGTTTTACATGTAATCTTTGGTCCTAAATAAATTCTGAAAATTGACTATCTTGTTAAGGTTAGAATTTATCACGTTTGAATTGGAATAATATTGATCACGTTGGTTTTGATATTAATTTCAATACTTAGGAAAAATTGAATTTCTTTGTTTGTAACCTTGCATAAAATTTCCTAAGATCAGAGGTCATACATCCAACAATCTTGTGAATCCAATATGTGTGTTTGTGTCATTGGATTAATATTTAGGTCATTTTCGTCCTCCCTAGGATTATTCGAGTCCAATAGGGTTTTCAACCAAACTTGTGCATCCAATAAGTTCATTTGTGTCATTGGATAAACATTTAGGTCATTTTCGTCCACTCGAGGCTATTTCTAGTCCTATTAGGGGTTTTAACCAATCTTGTGCAGCTAATAGGTGTGTTAATGTCATTTGATGAACATTTAGGTCATTTTCGTCCTCCCTAGCCTTATTCTTGCCCAATTAGAGATATTAACCATTCTTGTCTATCCAACAGGTGTGTTTGGGTCATTGGATTAACATTTATGTCATTTTCGTCCTCCTTAGTCTTATTTTTGTCCAATTAGAGTTTCTAACAAATCTTGTGCATCTAATAGGTGTGTTTGTGTCATTGGATTAACATTTAAGTCGTTTTCGTTCTCCCTAGGCTTATTCTTGTCTAGTTAGAGTTTTTAACCAATCTTGTGCATCCAATAGGTGTGTTTGTGTCATTGGATTAACATTGAGGTCATTTTCGTGCTCCCTAGGCTTTTTCTTGACAAATTTGGGTATTTAACTAATCTTGTTAATCCAATAGGTGTGTTTGTGTCATTGTATTAACATTTAGGTCATTTTCGTCCTCCCTAGGCTTATTCTTGTCCAATTAAGGTTTTTTAACCAATCTTGTGCACCCAATATGTATGTTTATGTCACTGGATTAACATTTATGTCATTTTCATTCTCCTTTGGCTTATTCTAGTGCAATTACAATTTGTAAGCAATCTTATGCATCCAATAAGTTCATTTGTGTAATTGGAGTAACATTTAGGTCATTTTTGACTTCGTTAGGGTTATTCTTGTCCAATTAGGGGTTTTAACCATTCTTGTGTATCCAATAGGTGTGTTCGTCTCATTAGATTAACATTTAGGTCATTTTCGTCGTCCGTAGGCTTATTCTTGTCCAATTAGGATTTTTAACCAATCTTGTGCATCCAATATGTTTGTTTGTGTCGTTGGATTAAAATTTAGGTGATTTTCATCTTCCCGTGGCTTATTCTTGTCCAATTAGGGTTTTGAACCAATATTGTGCATTCTATATGTGTGTTTGTGTCATTTTATTAACATTTAAGTCATTTTCATCCTCATTAGGTTTATTCTAGTCCAATTAGTGTTTTTCAGCAATCTTATGTATGCAATAAGTTGATTTCTATCATTGGATTAACATTTAGGTCATTTTCGTCTTCCCTATGCTTATTCTTGTCCAATTAGTGTTTTTAACCAATCTTGTGCATCCAATTGGTGTGTTTGTTTCACTGGATTAACATTTAGGTCATTTTCGTCTTCCCTATGCTTATTCTTGTCCAATTAGGGTTTTTAACCAATCTTGTGCATCCAATTGGTGTGTTTGTGTCATTGGATTAACATTTTGGTCATTTTCGTCCTTCCTAGGCTTATTCTTGTCCAATTAGCGTTTTTAACCAATCTCTTGAATCCAATATGTGTGTTTCTGTCATTGGATTAATATTTAGGTCATTTTCTTGTTTAGGGTTTTCAACCAAACTTGTGCATCCAATAAGTTCATTTGTGTCATTGGATTATTATTTAGGTCATTTTCGTCCACTCGAGGTTTATACTAGTCCAATTAGGGTTTTTAACCAATCTTGTGTAGCCAATAGGTGTGTTTGTGTCATTTGATGAACATTTAGGTCATTTTCGTCCTCCCTAGGCTTATTCTTGTCCAATTAGGGTTTTTAACCATTCTTGTGCATGCAATAGGTGTGTTTGTGTCATTGGATTAACATTTAGGTCATTTTTTTCCTCCCTAGGCTTATTCTTGTCCTATTAGGGTTTTTAACCAATCTTGTGCATCCAATAGGTGTTTTTGTCATTGGATTAACCTTTAAGTCATTTTCATCCTCCCCCACACTTAGTCTTTTGCACTCCAAGCAAAACAATGCATGTGATTCCAAATATTTGTATTAATGCAAAGTGGTGAGAGAAAAAATATTTCTAGCTGATGCCAATCGTGAATAGTTTTGTTATCACAACCAAGGCAAAAAAGTGGACAAATTAACTAAAGAATGCATCATAAGTGATAGAGTCCTCCTAATATATAAAATTCTTTCAAAGTGTTTACACTCAAAGTGTTTGGGTTACTGTTTATTCTCAAAACACATCATGAAAGCTAGCACTACCATAGGCTTGACAAGCCTCTATAATCTATATTTGAAACACATGCAGATAATGATCAAAAGGTCTTTATATAGGTTGTAACGTGGCCATGGTAAGGGTGAGATATTCCTAAGGAGATTAGGGTTGGAAATCAAAGAGGATAAAGGAATAATGATTAAGAGAGCAAAAACGCATTAAGAAGTAACTCAACAAAACATCATTGAATTTTATTTTCATACTCTTTTTTGCTCATAACACAACCATTTTTCTTCTCTTTTGTTTTCTTTCATAACTATCAAATTAAAACAAACAAGTTAAGCATCCCTACACTTATGTAAGGAAAGATTCCTTTATCCCCCAAGATTGATGCAATTCATTGTTTTTCACTTTTAGGCTTGTAATGTATAACAAAAAATTGGGTAATTAGGCTCAAAGGGGCCTAAACAAATGGATAATTATAGGGTAGGCTTATTTGGTTGGTAGCTTAGTTAGAAACAAATGCTTATATCATTTCAATATATGCATGCGGACAAGAGTCAAGTCAAGTTCTGGCGTAACTAGCAATCATGAGTGTGAAAACACAAGAAGAAAAAAAAGAGATGGAAAAATGTATTCCATTCATAATAAGGATTAAAAATCTCACAAAGGTTAATGACTTATCACAAATGATACATAATTTAGCATTTTAATCCAATTTATGTTATCAAGAATGAAAAACTAATATCCAATCATGCAAGTCCAAATAAACTCTCAACAATTGCAATCATAAAATCTGATGAAAAAGCATGTAATCCAATGTCTATTTTAATTTATTTTATTTTATTTTTATTTTTTGAAATATAATAAATAAAATCCTAAATAATACCTCTACACTTAAATTACACATTATCCTCAATGAAAGTAACAAGTATAAAATAAGAGTAAGGAAAGGGAGTTCCCTGTTTAAACTTCATTGTAGGTGGGCTTTTCCAACAATTACAAGTATAAAATAAGAGTAAGGAAAGGGAGTTCCGTGTTTAAACTTCGTTCTCCCTGTTTAAACTTCAATGTAGGTGGGATTCAAGCACAAAGTTCTGATGGAATAGATTGAGGCGTTGTCCATTTACTTTGAACATTTTTTCGGTATTTTCACTTTTTATTTCCACTGCACCATG
This sequence comes from Cicer judaicum, assembly GCA_037974835.1. Taxonomy (NCBI): domain Eukaryota; kingdom Viridiplantae; phylum Streptophyta; class Magnoliopsida; order Fabales; family Fabaceae; genus Cicer; species Cicer judaicum. The sequence goes on along the minus strand of JBBPBS010000968.1, from coordinate 1,189,506 downwards.
AGGAAAAATGTTAACAACAACAAATGGCCAATCCACTTCCGTCGAAGTTTCCCAACCATAATTTTCAAACGGGAGTTGAACAATAAAACTTTTTGGCCTTGATCAACCCCATACTTCTAAAGGTGTAGAAACCTTGTGCACAACCCCATACTTCCGAAGCTAAGCGTCCATAGTGCGGTTTCATAAATGAGTGCCTTGATCACTTATGATGGCTCAGGGTATTGCAAACATGCAAAAAATATTTGATCTCACAAAACATGCAACAACTTTAGAATCATTAGTCCTAGTGGGTATTGCTTCCACCCACTTCGAAACATAATCAACAACTAGTAAAATATAGACATAACCAAAAGATACAAGAAAAGGGCCCATAAAATTAATGCCCCAAACATTAAATACTTCACAGAAAAGCATAGGTTGTTGAGGCCTCTCACTCCTACGAGTGATTGTTGTTCCTGCTATTTGGCATTGTTCACAAGTTTTGTAAGTCTCAAAAGCATCATTAAACAAAGTGGGCCAAAAGAAACCCGAGTCTAAGACTTTTCTTGCTTTCCGTTGAGGACCAAAATGTCCTCCAGTTTGAGAGGCATGACGAAAATGAAGAATGGGTTGAGCCTCATGGTGGGAAACACATCGCCTAATCACTTGGTCACTATAGAATTTCCACATATATGGATAATCCCACACATAGTATTTGGAATCACTTTTAATTTTATGTATTTGTGTTCGGTTAGGTGTGTTTGTGTCATTAGATTAAAATTAAAGTCATTTTCGTGCTCCCTAGGCTTATTCTAGCCCAATTAGGGTTTTTAAACAATCTTGTGCATCCAATAAGTTCAATTGTGTCATTGGATTAACATTTAGGTCATTTTCAACCTCCTTAGGCTTATTCAAGTCCAATTGGGGTTTTAACCAATCTTGTGCATCCATTAGGGGTGTTAGTGTCATTGAATTAACATTTACATTGGTTAAAAACCCTAATTGGACAAGAATAACCCTAGGGAGGACGAAAATGATCTAATAGTCAATACAATGACATAAACACACCTAATGGAGGTACAAGATTGGTTAAAAACCTTAATTGGACAAGAATAAGCTTAGAGCGGACGAAAATGACTTGAATGTCAATCCAATAACACAAACACACCAATTGGATGCACAAGATTGGTTAAAAATCCTAATTGGGCAAGAATAAGCCTAGCGACAACAAAAGTGACCTAAATGTTTACGCAATGACACAAATGAACTTATTCAATGCACAAGATTGCTTAAATACGCAAATAAATTGATTGGATGCACAAGATTGGTTAAAATTCGTAATTGGACCAAAATAAGGTTAGGGAGGACGAAAATGAGCTAAATGTTAATCCAATGACGCAAACACACGTATTGGATGCACAAGATAAATCAAAAATCCTAATTGGACTTGAATAAGTCTAAGGAGGAAGAAAATGACCTAAATGTTAATCCAATGACACAACCACACCAATTGAATGCACAAGATCGGCTAAACCCTAGTTGGGCATGAATATGCCTAGCGAATATGAAAATGACCTAAATGTTAATCCAACGACCCAAATGACCTAAATGTTAATCTAATGACACAAACACACCCATTAGACAAGAATAAACATCGGGTGGACAAAAATGACCTAAATGTTAATCAAATGACACAAACTCACCAATTGGATGCACAAGATTAGTTAAATCCCTAATTGGACAATAATAAGCCTAAGGAGGAAGAAAGTGAGCTAAATGTTAATCCAATGACATTAACACACCAATCCGAGGCACGAGATACGCTAAAAACCCTAATTGGACAAGAATAAGTCAAGCGGAGACGAAAATGACCTAAATGTTAATCTAACGACACAAATGAACTTATTAGATGCATAAGATTGTTTAAAAACACTAATTGCACAAGAATAAGCCGAGGGTGGAAGAAAATGACCTAAATGTTAATCCAATAACACAAACACACCAATTGGATGCACGAGATTGGTTTAAAACCCTAATTTGATAACAATAAGCCGCGAGAGGACAAAAATGAGCTAAATGTAAATGTAATGACACAAACACACCTATTGTATGAACAAGAATGGTTAAAAACACTAATTAGACAAGATTAAGCTTAGGGAGGACGAAAATGACCTAAATATCAATCCAATGACACAAACACACCTATTGGATGCACATGATTGGTTAAAATCCCTAATTGGGCTTTAATAAGCCTAGGGAGGACAAAAATGACGTAAATGTTAATCCAAAGACACAATTGAACTTATTGGAAACACAAGATTGTTTAAAAACCCTAATTGGGCTAAAATAAGCCTAGGGAGGATGGAAATTGCCTAAATCCTAATCCAATGACACAAATGAACTTATTGGATGCACAAGATTGGTTAAAACCCCTAATTTCACAAGAATAAGCCAATGGAGGACGAAAATGGCTTGAATGTTAATCCAATGAGACTAACACACCAATTTGATGCACAAGATTGGTTAAACACTCTAATTGGACAAGAATAAGCCTAGGGAGAACGAAAATGACCTAAATGTTTATCCAATGACACAAACACATCAATTGGATGGACGAGATTAGTTAAAAATCCTAATTGGACAAGAATAAGCCTCTATAGGACCAAAATTACCTAAATGTTAATGCAATGACACAAACACACCTATTGGATGCACAAAATAGGTTAAAAACCCTAATTGGACAAGAATAAGCTTAGGGATGGAGAAAATGTTAATCCAACGACACAAATGAACTTATTGGATGCACAAGATTGCTTAAAAACACTAATTGGACAAGAATAAGCCTAAGTAGGACGAAAATGACCTAAATGTTAATCCATTGACACAAACACAGCTATTCGATGCACATAATTGGTTAAAAACCCTAGTTGGACAAGAATAAGATAAGGAGGATGAAAATGACCAAAATGTTAATCCAATGAAACAAAGACATCTATTGGATGCACAAGATCGGTTAAAAACCCTAGTTGGACAAGAATAAGCAATTGAGGATGAAATAACCTAAATCTTAATATAAAAACACAAACACACCAATTGGATGCACAAGAATGGTTAAAAAATCTAATTGGACAAGAATAAGCCTAGAAGGACGAAAATGACCTAAATGTTCATCCAATGACACAATCACACCTATTGGATGCGCATGATTGATTATAATTCTAATTTGACTATAATAAGACTAGGGAGGACGAAAATGATCTAAATGTTAATCCAATGACAAAAATGAACTTATTGGATGCACAAGATTGGTTAAACACACTAATTGGACAAGAATAAGCCAAGGGAAGAAGAAAATGGCATGAATGTTAATCCAATGACACAAACACACCAATTCAAAGCACAAGAATGATTAAAAACCCTAACTGGACAAGAATAGCCTAGCGAAGACGAAAATGACCTAATTGTTTATCCAACGACTCAAATGAACTTATTAGATGCACAAGATTGCATAAAAACACTAATTGGACAAGAATAAGGCTAGGGTGGACGTAAATTGTTAGAAATATATGAATTCTAATGCAAGAATTATGTATGTTCAATATTTCACGCAATGACAAAACGGAACATGTATCAATATTAAACAATCAAACAATTAAGTAAAAGATAAGGAATAGAAGAATGATACTCAGAAATTTATCCTGGTTCGGTCATCTGTAAGACAACCTACATCCAGTCCTAAGATCAACTTGATCTTAGCCTTTTTCACTAGAATCTTCTATAGAATGTTTTACAGATTGTCCAGCTAGCTCCTAGCCTATCTATCCAACTATCTTGATTCTAACATACATCCATCGCATCCCTTGAGTTATTCCGACAAACTCACACAAGATCGCAAGCATCAACGAACGGTAACCCCCAGTTCAGCTACTGGATTTTTACACAATTTGGTTTCAATGTAATTTTACAGAAATTGACAACAAAGAAGATCAAAAGATCTTTCTAACAAAAGCGACTTGATCACACAATGACGTTCAAACTATAAGTGTTTGCCAAGTGGTTTAGTTTTCTCAAAGTATTGTGTGTATCAAAAGTTCAAAGTCTCAAAGGTTCTGTGTTTAGAAAAATTTGAATTCTATTCATTATTTGAAAAATAGTTTTGAGACAGTTTTTATATGTTTCAGAAAAAACACATACAAATCGATTTGCCAATTGATTTTATAAAGTGTTGAAACACGCCAATTGATTTGTCAATCGATGCTCGTGTTTCTTTTTTTTCTTGAATAATGAAAACATATGAATCAATCGATTTTCCAATCGATTGTGTTAATTCATAAACCAGAAAACTGAGACAAGTTCATATCAGCATCGATTGAGTAATCGATTTCGAATTTTTTGTTCAAAACAATCGATTCCACAATCGACTGATATTCCATCACAATCGATTTGGCAAATGGTCTGTAACTGAAAACAATTACTCCAATCGATTTGTCAATCAATTGGCCTGATCACAGGGACTCCAGAAAATGCACCAATCGATTCGTCAATCGATTTGCTTTGTCCCAGTGCTTCAGTTGTTTAATTCCAATTGATTTACTAATCGATTTAAATTGTTACAGGGACTTAGCTATTTTGAAAACATTGATTTGCCAATCGACTAAGACCTTGGTTTCTGATGTATGATTAAACATTTTCAACACCCAATCGATTAGTCAATCGATTAGTATATGTCTTGCAAGTCAAGAAATAAAATTCAATTGATGTCTCAATTGATTGGATTTGTCACAGAGCTACTGACTTAGAAAAACTTTTGTCCAATTGATTTGGTTTAGAATTGGTTGTCTCTGTGTCTCACTCAATCGATTGGTATGTTACAGTGGTTAAGTCTGAAACAAATTAAGCTCGAAATCGATTGTCCAATCGATTTACAAGACTTGTGACTTGCCCCTGTAACTCACACAATCGATTTCTCAATTAATTCATGAAGCGATTGTCCAATCGATTGCTTTGCACCCAAAGTTCAAGTTTCACTGAGATCCTTCACAGAATCGATTTACCAATCGATTGGATCAATGATAACTTTACTCTTGAGTCAATCAATCGATTGCGCAATAGATTAGTCTATCGATTTTGTTTACTTGGTTCAATTTAAAAACACATTTTCACTTGGCAACAACTTATGCATCAACTCATGTATGATAAGTCTAAAGCCTAATAAACACAATCACTAAAGACACATAAGCATAGTTGACTTTGTCCGGCACATGCTTCACTTTAAGCTTGATTCTTTGCGTTCCAAGCATTGTGTCCATATGTTTACTGTGTGTGTGTGTTTCTACCTGAAATGCAACTTGATTCAAACAGTTAGCTTAATCACAAGACATTGTATGTTTGTTAATTATGTCAAAACTATAATCAGGGGAACTTATGTCCAACAATCTCCCCCTTTTTGCATAAGTAACAAACATACAAGTTAAACTTGATTTTGACATTTCAAGGTATATAAACAAACAGTAGTTAAAAATCTCCCCCTGAGTTTTTGCATGCATGAATCATTTTAAAAAAAACAACAGCATAAACACATGCAAAACATCAGTAAAAAAAATACTATGATTACTGCAATAATATCAAGGCTATACATTGCATTTCAGTAATCATAGTTGCAGAGCTTTATAAACAAGGTTATAAAAACAATCAGAGCAAAAACAATCAGAGCAATAGCAACAGCAGTCATTTGCAGCGGGTAAAACAAATATCAGAGCACAACAAGGCTGACTGTGACTAGTGATGGTATCAGAATATCAGAATGGTTCATTGTTCAGAAATAGCATCATAAAAACACAAGTTTAGATTGTAACATTTTCTCCCCCTTTGTTACTGCATGCAAAAAGGCATAATAAAGTAAAAAAACAAAGAGAAAGTAGGAACAAAATGATATTGATATATAAACTGATTAAGTACAAGGCAATACATCAAAACAGATACAAAGCAACAAAGAACCTAAACACCTAAACTCCTAAACTGGGTTGATCCTCATTATTATCTAAGGGAGAGGCAGAGACCACTGTATTATCCTCAGCAGGTGTCTCCTCAACATGAGGTGCAGGGCTAGCTAGGGGTGTGGAGGTAGGTTCACCAGTTGCTTGTCGGCCAATATCAGCAATGTCGCTGAAGGACAGTTTGAGGCCGAGATGATCTTGTATCGCCGCAACATCCTGTGAAACCGTGTTCAGATGCTCTTGAAGCTTAACTAGAGCTGATTCCGTCCTTGCAGTTGCAGCTTCAACTCTAGCATTGTGAGCTGCTTGAGTTTCCTTCCAACAACTTTGCTAGAACTGCAGATGATGAGCTAATCTGCTCAGCTGGTTGTTCCGCAGCAGGCTGAGCTGGTTCAGCAGCAGGTTGAGGTCGTGTCCAAATTAGGTTCACCTTTTTCAATTGCATCTGATTCACAATTGACTCTCCAAAGGTGAGGGTTGTTTTGGAGCATTCTTCTTTTGCCAAAGGGACTCTGAAATGCTTCAAAACCCGTGTGATAAGCTGAGGATATGGAAGCACCAACTTTCCTTGTGCAGCTTCCTGCATGTGTTTGAGTACAATCCACGCCCAGCTCATCTTGAGCTCTTTGCAAAGTCCCCAAAGCAGTAGAATGTCCAACTTTTGGACAACTGCGTGATTCCCGGAACGGGGAACAAGCATCCTCGTGAAAGCATACATCAGCATGCGTTCTTGGACTTTCATCTGGCCGATAGGTAATGCGACTGATTCCACATAACCTTCTACCATTAAGTCCTGAACTACTGTGTGACGATCAACTGAAGCTTCCCATCCTTCATCAACATGTGTCAGCTTCTGAACTGCCATCAATAGATTTGTCGTGGAAGGGCAGTCCAGAAAGTGTTGAAAAGTCTTTGAATGACATAACAATCTTCTTCCCTTTGACTTCAGCTTTGAAGCCATCATCAGTGAGTCTAAAAGAAGAGTAAAAAGCTCTAATGAGCTTAGGATAGGAATCCAGAGACGAAGACAGAAAAGGTTCCAGACCATGAAACCTCAGATGGTTCTGGAAGGTGAAGTCGTCAGCATCAAAATAAGTAAAATCCATGGTTCTGGCTTCATGGATGTTTCTGTTGAGAAAAGCAGCAGGAATCTCAACACTAGCAGCTGGTTTCTCCTTCTGTGGTGGAGCTTGTTTCGGCTGAGGAGAAGGAGCAACCTTCTTCTTTTTGGGAGCTGGAGTCCTCATTGCGTCAGCCATGAGTTTTTCCGTTGGAGGCTCCTTTCTTTTCTTAGCTTTGCCTTGGTCAACAGCAATGGCCTTGACTTTGTCCTTGGCAAGTATCTTGTGTGTAGGAATAGACACACGTTTAGAAGTAGGAGGTGGAGAGGGAGTTCTTCCGCTTGAAGAGGATGAAGAAGATAGAGAAGGAGTGTTGGAACAAACTTGTTTAACACGTGCCATAGTTAAGAAAGATTTGATTTTGAGATGAAGATGGATATCAGAGATAGGTTGAGATAGGAATTTTTGTAGAAAGGCAGAGACTTGGTGAGACAATTTCTGGAAAAGATGTGAAGAATCGATTGGGGTTTAAACAGGGTTTATATAGAACTGTTCACAATCGATTCCCAAATCGATTGGTTTAAGTCTGGGCACAGGTCAATCGATTGCCTAATCGATTGGGTTACCGTTGCTGGGGAAGTGAAATCGATTTAGCCATAATTACCTTTCAACGGCTAGTAAAAACTGGCAACGGTAATAATGTCAATCGATTTCCTTTATTTACTCAATCAATTTCCATATCAGTACAAACAGTTTCTCATATCAGTCCAGAAACCTGTTAATCTCAGCATCGATGCCCTAATCTATTTATCCATAACAATACTGATTAAATCGATTTCCTAATCGATTTCGAGGATGATTTTCTCAAGTCAGAAGTCTGGAATCAAACTAATCGATTACCAAATTGATTCTTTAGACAGAAGGAATCGATTTCCTAATCGAATTGAGTTTAGGAATAGAATAGCACAGAAAGAAACAAAGGACCACCAAATCGATTTACCAATCGATTTTGAGTTGTCTAATTTTTCAAATTAGACACTGTGCTCTAAGCAATCGATTTTCCAATCGATTTCATGAAGCACAATTCCTGTTAATCCACAGGATAATCGATTTTGCAATCGATTGGGCACTTGTATCAGATTTCATTCTGATCAACTATCCCTAGTTTCATTCTAATATGAAGGAAACTTTCCTTGGGTAAAGCTTTGGTGAATATGTCAGCCAGTTGATCAGCTGTATTGACATATTCAAGCTTTATGTTCCCATTTTGAAATTGATCCCTTATGAAATGATGCCTTATATCTATATGCTTGGTCCTAGAATGCATGACTGGGTTTTTGGTAATCCAAATAGCACTTGTATTATCACACATGATAGGCACTGTCCCTAAGTCTACTCCAAAGTCACACAAGTGTTGTTTCATCCAAAGGATCTGAGCACAGCATCTCCCAACTGCAATATACTCAGCTTCAACAGTGGATAAAGCAATACTTGTTTGCTTCTTGCTATACCAAGAGACAAGGGAGTTACATAGCAAGTGGCAAGTACCTGAGGTGCTTTTTCTATCTAATTTGCACCCTGCAAAGTCTGAATCAGAGAAGCCAACCAAAGTGCAGGTAGATCCCTTAGGATACCATAAACCTAACTTTCTAGTTCCTATAAGGTATCTAAAAATCCTTTTTACTGCACTAAGATGAGACTCCTTTGGATTAGACTGAAACCTTGCACACATGCAGACACTAAACATAATGTCTGGCCTGCTTGCAGTAAGGTAAAGTAAAGACCCTATCATACCTCTATACTTGGTGACATCTACTAGTTTTCCTATCTCATCTCTATCTAGGTGACAAGCTTGGCTCATTGGAGTATCAATGGACTTATACTTATCAAAGCAAAACTTCTTTATTAAATCATTGCAATACTTTGTTTGGCTAATGAAAATACCAAGCTTGCTTTGGTTAATTTGACATCCCAGAAAATAGGAGAGTTCTCCCATCATTAACATTTCAAATTTACCTTTCATTAAATTTTCAAAATCTTTGCATAGCTTGTTATTGGTTGATCCAAAGATTATGTCATCAACATAAACTTGGACCAGCAATATATCATTTCCATTAGTTTTTATAAAAAGAGTTTTGTCAATATTGCCTCTTACAAAGTTTTGTTGAATGAGAAAAGTGCTAAGCTTCTCATACCAAGCTCTAGGAGCTTGTTTCAACCCATAGAGGGCCTTTGTTAGCATGTACACATGATTAGGAAAATCAGGATTTTCAAAACCAGGTGTTTGGCTAACAAACACTTCCTCTTGGATGTCACCATTGAGAAAGGCACTTTTCACATCCATTTGATAAAGTTTGAAGTCCATAATACAAGCAAAAGCCAACAGGATTCTAATGGCTTCTAGTCTAGCTACTAGGGCATAGGTTTCAACATAGTCTATCCCTTCCTCTTGGTTATACCCCTTGGCCACTAGCCTAGCTTTGTTCCTAGTGATGACACCATTCTCATCCATTTTGTTTCTGAACAACCACCTGGTTCCTATAATGTGTTTGTTGGCTGGTTTAGGAACTAGGATCCACACATTGTTTCTCTCAAACTGGTTCAACTCCTCTTGCATAGCAATGATCCACTCATCATCTAAGAGGGCTTCCTTAACGTTTTTGGGTTCTAGTTGGGAAACAAAGGCTGTATAATTGCAGAACTGTTAAGGCTTTTCCTAGTTGCCACTCCCTTTGAGATATCACCTATGATGTTGTCTATAGGATGGTTTCTAATGAACTTCCATTCCCTAGGCAGGTCATCTAACCTAATTGGATCAACACAGTCCAGGTTGGTTTGAGGTTCAGGTTCAGCAGTCTCTAGTGGTTCAGATTCTACAACTTCATCTAAAGAAGTATCAATTATAGAAGGAGTCTTGTTCAGATTTTCAGAAAATAGTTCATCAAATTTTACATGAACAGACTCTTCTATGGTTTTAGTCCTTTTGTTGTAGATTCTATAGGCCTTACTAGTTTGGGAATACCCTAGGAAAATACCCTCATCTGCCTTAGGATCAAACTTACCTAGATGTTCTTTGCCATTGTTTAAAACAAAGCATTTACATCCAAAGACTCTAAAGTAAGATATGTTTGGTTTCCTACCCTTGTATAACTCATAAGGAGTTTTCCTGAGGATTGGCCTAATCAGAACCCTATTGACTACATGTGTGGCTGTATTGATTGCATCAGCCCAAAAGTACTTGGGCAGATTGGAATCTTTGAGCATAGTCCTAGCTAACTCCTCCAAAGACCTGTTTTTCCTTTCAACCACCCCATTTTGCTGAGGAGTTCTAGGGGCTGAGTATAGATGATTGATACCATTCTGTTCACAAAAGGTTTTAAAAGAATCATTTTCGAATTCACCTCCATGATCACTTTTAATTGAGACTATTTTCTGATTATTCTCATTTTGAACTAAAGCAGCAAAGATTTTAAAAATTGAGAATGTCTCACTCTTGTGAGTCAGAAAATATGTCCAAGTGAATCTAGAATAATCATCAACTAATACAAATCCATAAAGGTTGCCACCAAAACTCTTCACATGGGAAGGACAAAAAAGGTCCATGTGAATCAACTGTAAAACCTTAGAGGTTTTAACTGAATCTATAGAGGGAAAGGAAGTCTTAACAAGTTTGATCTTCTCACAGGAGTCACACAGCCTATCTTTGGTAAACTTCCTATTTGGGAGACCTATGACAAGTTGCTTGCTAACTAGCCTATTCAAATGATCTATATGAATGTGTGCAACACGTTTATGCCATAGCCAATTCTCATCAGCATTTGATAACAAACAACATACATAATCAGCAGGTAATGCAGTAAAATCTAACATATAAATGTTGTTGATTCTATTACCAACCAATTTCATACCTTCATTCTCCTTATGCTCTATTATGCAGGACTGAGAAGTAAAGTTTACCTTAAAGCCTTTATCACATAACTGGCTGATACTCAGCAGGTTATGTTTGAGTCCTTCAACATATAATACATTTTTGATAACAGCAGTTGACTCATTACCTACATCTCCACTACCACAGATTTTTCCTTTATTATTATCATCGTATTTGACGTAGCCGCCATCCTTTAAGCTTAGAGACAAAAACTTAGTTTTGTCCCCTGTCATGTGCTTGGAGCACCCACTATCCAAATACCATAAGTGGGTCTTGGATGCCAAGCACACCTGCAAAAATAGATTAACATTTGGATTCAGGTACCCAATTTAACTTGGGTCCTGGGGGTCAGTTACTAACTTTGGTGTCTTGACCTTCCAAATTTGTTTACACCCTCTGTTGGCAAGTTTTTTAAATTTGCAATTGTACACAAAATGTCCTTTTCTGCAGCAGAAATGACATGTGACAACAGAGGAGGCATATTGTTTTGGTTTAGTAGAGACACTATGCATATGACCAAATCTAGCATACTTCAGGTTATGTTTAACAATCCTATATCCAATGCCATGTTTATTGTGATTTTGTTTAACATTCACATTGGGCATATAACCAAGTCCACACTTTTCATTTAAATTTCTCTGGTTTCCAAGAAGCATATCTAGCTTGGTTTTGCCACTGTTGAATTTTTCAATATCACAATGGAATGCATGAGTTTCCTTTATCAGTTTTTCATTTATGTCTTTAAGAGACTCATGCTGCAATTTCAGTTCATCATAACAAATGCATTTTTCTTCTAACAGTTTCTTAGTGCTAATTAACTGTTTAATAGTACCAACATACTCATCATGTAATTCAGTAAATGCATTTTGTAACTCATCATATGAAGGATCAGATGAACTAACCTCGCTTTCCAAATCCGAGTCGGTTTTAGCCATGAGACACAGATTTGCTTGTTCTTCTTCAGAAGATGAGGAGGATTCGTTGTCATTATCGTTCCATGCAACATAAGCTTTTCTGGATTTTGAAGCTGGTTCCTTGCCTTTGTTCTTTGCGTTTCTACTCTTGTTTTGCAGCTTGTAACACTCAGACTTTATGTGGCCATTTTTTCCACACTCATAACATGTTATGGTCTTGGTGTCATTTGTCTTAGAACTTGCTGGTTTTCTAAACTTGTTATCTTGTTCAAAAACTTTTTGAACTTTTTGACAAGTAAACCAATTTTTTATTTTTCATCAGTTTCACTGCTTGACTCATCTGAGCAGCTTTCTTGTTCAGCTTTTGATTGATGTGCTTGGGCTTTCAAAGACAGCCCTTTCCTTTTTCTGTCAACTTGCTCAGTTTCACTTAGCCTGTGGAGTTCCATTTTGTGTTCTCTTAATTTCCCAATGAGCGTAGCGATAGACATTGATCCAAGATCCTTTGACTCTGCAATGGCAATAATCTTCGGCTTCCATTCTCGAGTTAGACATCTCATTACTTTACTGATTTGTTGATCACTTTCAATCTCCTTTCCAAGTGCATGCAAGTTGTTTACAATGTGCGTGAATCTGGTTTGCATGTCATTGATGGATTCTTCTTTCTTCATATTGAATAATTCATATTCTTGCATCAATGTTTTTATCCTTGCTCTCTTGACGTCAGTGGTACCTTCATGAGTCTGCTGCAAGGTATCCCACATTTCTTTTGCGGATTTACAATTTGATACCCTGAAAAATTCATCAGGACTCAAAGCAGATGTTATAATATTTTTAGCTTTAGCATTGTAACCTACTTTCTTTTTGTCTTCTTCAGACCAATCAGATTTAGGTTTCAATATAGCAGATTCACCAATTCCAAGTAAGGTAGGCACAAAAGGTCCATTTTCAACAGCATCAAGAATGTCAATTCCACTAGCTTCAAGAAAAATTAACATGCGTTGTTTCCAGTACATATAGGCCGCACCATTAAAAGCAGGAGGCCTTGCAAGTGAAGCACCTTCACCTAAGAATTCTACAGAAGTCATGACTTATATGAGAGTTTTCTCTAAAATAAGTACAGGCTCTGATACCAATTGTTAGAAATATATGACTTCTAATGCAAGAATTATGTATGTGATAGTACTTCTAATGCAAGAATTATGTATGTTCAATATTTCAAGCAATGACAAAACGGAACATGTATCAATATTAAACAATCAAACAATTAAGTAAAAGATAAGGGATAGAAGAATGATATTCAGAAATTTATCCTGGTTCGGTCATCTGTAAGACAACCTACATCCAGTCCCAAGATCAACTTGATCTTAGCCTTTTTCACTAGAATCTTCTATAGAACGTTTTACAGATTGTCCGGCTAGCTCCTAGCCTATCTATCCAACTATCTTGATTCTAACATACATCCATCGCATCCCTTGAGTTATTCCGACAAACTCACACAAGATCGCAATGAGGTTCCTTCTTGATGATCACAAGCATCAACGAACGGTAACCACCAGTTTAGCTACTGGATTTTTACACAATTTGGTTTCAATGTAATTTTACAGAAATTGACAACAAAGAAGATCAAAAGATCTTTCTAACAAAAGCTACTTGATCACATAATGATGTTTAAACTATAAGTGTTTTCCAAGTTGTTTAGTTTTCTCAAAGTATTGTGTGTATCAAAAGTTCAAAGTCTCAAAGGTTCTGTTTTTAGAAAAAAATTTAATTCTATTCATTATTTGAAAAATAGTTTTGAGACAGTTTTTATATGTTTCAGAAAAAACACATACAAATCCATTTGCCAATCGATTTTATAAAGTGTTGAAACACGCCAATCGATTTGTCAATCGATGCTCGTGTTTCTTGTTTTTCTTGAATCATGAAAACATATGCATCAATCGATTTGCCAATCGATTGTGTTAATTCATAAACCAGAAAACTGAGACAAGTTTATATCAGCATCGATTGAGTAATCGATTTTGAATTTTTTGTTCAAAACAACGAGATCAAAACAATCGATTCCACAATTGACTGATATTTCATCATAATCGATTTGGAAATTGGTTTGTAACTGAAAACAATTACTCCAATCGATTTGTCAATCAATTAGCCTAATCACAGGGACTCCAGAAAATGGACCAATCGATTCGTCAATCGATTTGCTTTGTCCCAGTGCTTCAGTTGTTTAATTCCAATCGATTTACCAATCGATTTAAATTGTTACAGGGACTTAGCTATTTAGAAAACATTGATTTGCCAATCGACTAAGACCTTGGTTTCTGATGTATGATTAAACATTTTCAACACCCAATCGATTAGTCAATCGATTAGTATATGTCTTGCAAGTCAAGAAATAAAATTCAATTGATGTCTCAATCGATTGGATTTGTCACAGAGCTACTGACTTAGAAAAACTTTTGTCCAATCGATTTGGTTTAGAACTGGTTATCTCTATGTCTCACTCAATCGATTCATCAATTGATGTTCCAATCGATTGGTATATTACAGTGGTTAAGTCTGAAACAAATTAAGCTCGAAATCGATTGTCCAATCGATTTACAAGACTTGTGACTTGCCCCTGTAACTCACACAATCGATTTCTCAATTGATTCATGAATTGATTGTCCAATCGATTGCTTTGCACCCATAGTTCAAGTTTCACTGAGATCCTTCACAGAATCGATTTACCAATCGATTGGATCAGTGATAACTTTACTCCTGAGTCAATCAATCGATTGCCCAATAGATTAGTCAATCGATTTTGTTTACTTGGTTCAATTTAAAAACACATTTTCACTTGGCAACAACTTATGCATCAACTCGTGTATGATAAGTCTAAAGCCTAATAAACACAATCACTAAAGACACATAAGCATAGTTGACTTTGTCCGGCACATGCTTCACTTTAAGCTTGATTCCTTGCGTTCCAAGCATTGTGTCCATATGTTTAGTGTGTGTGTGTGTTTCTACCTGAAATGCAACTTGATTCAAACAGTTAGCTTAATCACAAGACATTGTATGTTTGTTAATTATGTCAAAACTAAAATAAGGGGAACTTATGTCCAACATAAATGACCTAAATGACCAAGCTTATTCTTTTCCAATTAGAGTGTTTGACCAATCTTGTGCATCCAATAGGTGTGTTTGTATCATTAGATTAACATTTAGGTCATTTTCATACTCCTTAGGCTTATTCAAGACCGATTAGGGTTTTTAAGCAATCTTGTGCATCTATTAAGTTTATTTTTGTCATTGGATTAACATTTAGATCATTTTTGTCATCCCTAGGCTTGTTCTTGTCCAATTAGGGTTTTTACCAAATCTTGTGCCTCCAAGAAGTGTGTTTGTGTCATTGGATGAACATTTAGGTCATTTTCGTCCTCCTTAGGTTTATTCTTGTCCAATTAGATTTTTTAACCAATCTTGTGCATCTAATAGGTGTTTGTGTCATTGGATTAACATGTAGTCAAATTCTAGTCAAACTAGGGTTTTTAACCAATGTTGTGCATCCAATTGGTGTGTTTAAGTCATTGGATTAACATTTAGGTTATTTTCATTCTCCTTAGGCTTATTTTTGTCCATTTAGGGTTTTCAACCAATCTTTTGCATCCATTTAGTGTGTTTGTGTCATTGGATTAACATTTAGATTATTGTCTTCCTTCCTAGTCTTATTCTTGTCCAACTAGGGTTTTTAACCAATCTCGTGCATCCAATAAGTATGTTTGTGTCATTTGATTAACGTTTAGGTTATTTTCGTCAACCCTAGGCTTATTCTTGTCCAATTAGTGTTTTTAAGCAGTATTGTGCATCCAATAGGTGTATTTGTATCATTGGATTAATGTTGTGGTCATTTTCATCTCCTTAGGTTTATTATATTCCAAATACGGTTTTACGCAATATTGTGCATCTATTAAGTTCATATTTGTCATTGGATTAACATTTAGATCATTTTCGTCATCACTAGGATTGTTCTTGTCCAAATACGATTTTTACCAAATCTTGTGCATCCAATAGGTGTGTTTGTGTCATTAGATTATAATTTAGGTCATTTTTGTCACCCCTATGCTTATTCTACTCCAATTAGGGTTTTTAACAAATCATGTCCATCCAATTGGTGTGTTTTTGTTATTGGATGAAGATTTAGGTCATTTTCGCCCTCTCTTGCTTATACTTGTCCAACTAGGGTTTTTAACCAATCTTTTGCATCCAGTAGGTGTCTTTGTGTCATTGGATTAACTTTTAGGTCATTTTGGTTCTTCCTTGGCTTACTCTTGTCCAATTAGGGTTTTCAAAAAATCTTTTACATCCGTTAGCTGTGTTTGTGTCATTGGATTAACATTTAGGTCACTTTCATGCTCCCTAGGCTTATTGTTGACCAATTAGGGTTTTGAACCAATCTTGTGCATCCAATAGGTGTGTTTGTTTCATTGGATTAACATTTTGGTCATTTTCATCCTCCTTAGTCTTATTCTTGTCCAACTAGGGATTTTAACCAATCATGTGCATCCAATAGGTGTGTTTGTGTCAATGGATTAACATTTAGGTCATTTTCGTCCTACTTAGGCTTATTCTTGTCCAATTAGTGTTTTTAAGCAATCTTGTGCATCAAATAAGTTCATTTGTGTCATTGGATTAACATTTTCGTCCTCCCTAAGCTTATTCTTGTCCAATTAGGGTTTTTAACCAATCTTGTGCATACAATGGGTGTGTTTGTGTCATTGCATTAACATTCAGGTAATTTTGGTCCTCAAGAGGCTTATTCTTGTCCAATTATTGTTTTTAACCAATCTCGTGCATCCAATTGGTATGTTTGTTTCATTGGATAAACATTGTGGTCATTTGCATCTCATAAGGCTTATTATCCTCCAATTAGGGTTTTAAAGCAATATCGTGCATCTATTAATTTCATATTTGTTATTAGATTAACATTTAGATCACTTTCTTCATCGCTAGGCTTGTTCTTGTCCAAATAGGGTTTTCCCCAAATCTTGTGCATCCAATAGGTGTGTTTAGGTCATTGGAATATAATTTAGGTCATTTTTGCCATTACTAGGAATATTCTAGTCCAATTAGGGTTTTTAACCAATCATGTGCATCCTATAGGTGTGTTTGTGTCATTGGATGAACTTTTAGGTTATTTTCGTCCTCTCTTTCCTTATTCTTATCAAATTAGTTTTTTTAACCAATCTTATGCATCCAATAGGTGTGTTTGTGTCATTGGATTAACTTTTAGGTCATTTTCGTCCTCCATTGGCTTATTCTAGCCCAGTTAGGGTTTTTAAACAATCTTGTGCATCCAACAAATTCAATTGAGTCATTGGGTTAACATTTAGGTCATTTTCAACCTCCCTAGGCTTATTCAAGTACAATTAGGTATTTTAACAAATCTTTTGCATCCATTAGGGGTGTTTGTGTCATTGGATTAACATTTAGGTCATTTCCGTCCTCCCTAAGTTTATTCTTGTCCTATTGGCATTTTTAACCATTATTGTGCATACAATAGTTGTGTTTGTGTCATTGCACTAACATTTAGGTCATTTTTGTCCTCTAGAGGCTTATTCTTCTCCAATTAGGGTTTTTAACCAATCTTTTGCATCCAATAGGTGTGTTTGTGTCATTCGATTAACATTTAGCTCATTTTCATCCTCCTTAGGCTTAGTTTAGTCTGATTAGGGTATTTTAAGCAATCTTTTGCTTCTATTAAGTTTATTTTTGTCATTGAATTAATACTTATATCATTTTCGTCATTACTAGGCTTATTCTTCTCACATTAGGGTAATTACCAAATATTGTGCATCAAATAGGTGTGTTTGTATCATTGGATTACAATTTAGGTCATTTTCATCATCCCTAGGCTTATTATAGTCCAATTAGGATTTTTAACCAATCATGTGCATCCAATAGGTGTGTTTGTGTCATTGGATGAACATTTAGGTCATTTTCGTCCTCCCTAGGCTTATTCTTGTCGAAATTATTTTTTAACCATTCTTGTGCATCCAATAGGTGTGTTTGTGTCATTGGATTAACATTTAGATCATTTTTGTCAACCCTATGCTTATTCTTGTTCAACTAGGGTTTTTAACCACTCTTGTGCATCCAATAGGTATGTTTGTGTCATTTGATTAAAATTTAGGTTATTTTCGTCAACCCTAAACTTATTCTTGTCCAATTAGTGTTGTTAAGCAGTATTATGCATCCAATAGGTGTATTTGTTTCATTGGACTAACATTGTGGTTATTTTCATCTCCTTAGGCTTATTATACTCCAGATAGGGTTTTTAAGCAATATTGTGCATCTATTAAGTTCATATTTCTCATTGAATTAACCTTTAGATCATTTTCGTCATCACTAAGCTTGTTCTTGTCCAAATACGGTTTTTAGCAAATCTTGTGCATCCAATAGGTGTGTTTGTGCAATTGGATTATAATTTAGGTCATTTTTGTCATCCCTATGCTTATTCTAGTCCAATTAGGGTTTTTAACGAATCATGTGCATCAAATTGGTGTGTTTGTGTTATTGGATGAAGATTTTGGTTATTTTTGTCCTCCATTGCTTATTCTTGTCCAACTAGGGTTTTTAACCAATCTTGTGCATCCAGTAGGTGTCTTTGTGTCATTGGATTAACTTTTAGGTCATTTTGGTTCTTCCTTGGCTTACTTTTATCTAATTAGGGTGTTCAACAAATCTTTTGCATCCATTAGGTGTGTTGTGTCATTGGATTAACATTTAGGTCACTTTCATGCTCCCTAGGCTTATTGTTGAACAATTAGGGTTTTTAACCAATCTTGTGCATCCAATAGGTGTGTTTGTTTCATTGGATTAACATTTTGATCATTTTCATCCTCTTTAGTCTTATTCTTGTCCAACTAGGGCTTATAACCAATCATGTGCATCCAATAGGTGTGTTTTTGTCGTTGGATTAACATTTTCGGCCTCCTAAAGCTTATTCTTGTCCAATTAGGGTTTTTAACCTATCTTGTGCGCACAATAGGTGTGTTTGTGTCATTGCATTAACATTCAGGTAATTTTGGTCCTCAAGAGGCTTATTCTTGTCCAATTATTGTTTTTAACCAATCTTCTGCATCCAATTGGTATGTTTGTTTCTTCCTCCCTAGTCTTATTTTTGTCCAACTAGGGTTTTTAACCAAACTAGTGCATCCCATAGGTGTGTTACTGCCAGTGTATTAACTTTTAGGTCATTTTCTTCCACCCTCGGCTTATTCTTGTACAATTAGTGTTTTTAAGCAATCTTGTTCATCTAATAAGTTCATTTGTGTCGTTAGATTAACATTTAGGTCATTTTCGTCTCCGCTTGGCTTATTCTTGTCCAATTAGGGTTTTTAACGTATCTCGTGCATCCAATTGGTGTGTTTCTGTCGTTTGATTAACATTTAGCTCACTTTCTTCCTCCTTAGGCTTATTCTTGTCCAATTAGGTATTTACCTAATCTTGTGCATCCAATAGGTGTTTTTGCGTCATTTGATTAACATTTAGGTCATTTTCGTCCACCCTATGTTTATTATTTTCTACACAAAAAATAAGCTTTAATAGCGTTTTTTTTATGTATTTAATAACACTTTTAAATATTATAATATGTAGTGTTGTTAAAAGATACAACAGCGCTTTGTAAAATTAAAAAAAATATTGTAATAAGTAATATTTAATAGCGGTTTTTAAAAAAAGCGTTGTGATAGTTAGAAATATATAACGTTTTTTTGCATAAAAGTGTTATTGTAGGTGTCTCATTTTACAATGCTTTTCTAATAAACATTGTTGTAGGTCGTTTAATAGTGCTTTTTTTGTATAAGAGTTGTCGTAGGTAGGACTTTTATAGCGCTTATTTGAAAAGAAAAAAACGTGGTTGTAGATGTCTGAATTTATATTGATTTTCTAAAAAAACGTTGTCGTAGGTCTTTAATAGCATTTTTCAATAGAGATTTAATAGTGCTTTTCCTAGAGAAACATTGTCGTAAGTGTTATTAATTTAAAGATAAAAGCGATGCTACTTTTCTCCCACGCGATAATAATATTCAATTATACATAAGATATACATTTACGATCAAACTTTGTATTCTACTGTAAATTTAGTTTTTCCAAAATCATCAACATCATTCAAATATTAACACATTGGCAATTTTTTAATTCAAACTCTATATTCTACTATAAATTTATTTTTCCAAGATCATCAAAATCAAACACATTGACACAATAGTAATTTTTTCATTCAAACTCTATACTCTACTATACATTTAGTTTTTCCAAGATCATCAACATCAAGTACATATTGATACAATTGCAATTTCTAGCAACATCAATTTTTCCAATATATTCAACACAATAGCAATTTCTTACTTTAACCTTATTGTAACAAAAAATAATATAAATATAATTAGAATAATAATTAGTTCACAAAAATATACAATAAATAGTTTACAATGTGAAATTCACCTAATAACAAATTATATATTTATCAGTTCGAGCATATATTGACACCAATCTTCCTTGATTTTAGTTAGATCACTTTCAGAATAAATTGACTTGGAGTTATCAAAGTACTATGAACATAAATAAGTTATAATTAAATATTTATGTAGTTTATATATGAAACTCAAAATCTGTATCATTTCTGGAATGATACTTTGATTCATAACAATAATCTCTTTCATGAATCGTAAAATATGGTACCCTTAGTCTATGTTGTTATCTTGACGAAGGCATTATAATATAAAACATGTACGTCAATATATAGTTATGCATCGATTGTTAATAAAATTTTAAAGACATATAATTAAGTTTTATAACAAAAATTTAAAAAGTATAAAAGTAAATTATGGTTGTTATTTCAAACTTTTATTGGAACTCATGTGATGTTGCTTGATTTATGCTTCAACACTGTAGTGTGCCTTTAAGCGTAGAATATTCGTAAAGCACTATCAAATAAATATGATTATTTTACAATGACCAAACACATTATATATAAATATTACTTACATAACAAATATATTATTTATTTTTAGTTGATTGTTTTAATGATTATGTAGTGAATCAAAATAATATACAATTTAAGAGGTGGCATTGATGATAAAAAAAAAACACCAAATGTTGCCTACAGCAACAAAAAATTTGTTGGCAAATTTATTTACAACTATTAAAATATCATAAATTAAACATCATATAGATAACAAAAATATCTAATTACCCTAAATTATATGGAGCAAGAAATAGCTTATCATTTTCTTTATTTTCCACAAGTAGATCAATGACATATTTTTTCACTCTAATTCGATCAAGTTGACATATGGATAACTTATGGGGAGATAAGAACGAAAATTTATCTGTCAATTATTGTCGCAGGCACACCAACTTTTCATACAAATACCTTCAATAAAAATATAAAATTAGATTAATTACTAATAAATGTGGCAGTGATCAAGTAAAAGAAATTTGTATCTCACATAAAGTATTTACATTACCTAATGTATGTGCTAATGAGAGTAACACCCAACTCATCAAAATTCAAAAGTTCATATATGTGCTCTTTCTTAATAAATTCTCCATAATAAAATCTGAAAATAACTTTCTCCATTTTTATGATACGAGAACTTGTACTCTCCATATATGTTTTCGTTGTTATGTCAAGACACGTACTAAATCGAGAAAGGTTTGGATGACTAATTTTAGGATAAGCAATTGATTTTCAACGGATCAGTTTTTGTGGTAGGAGATGTATATTTTTTGGCTCAACTTTCTTAACCTTTTCTTGAATCTGAACAAAATGTAGTTCAATTTGTCAGAATTTGCAGGAATCTAAAGCAATGTGAAATAAGTGATTGAATAAATATTTTACCACAAACCTATATTTATGGTGCGATAGATTTATTTTTTGACTCAACTTTCTTAACCTTTTTTATGACTTTTGCGTGAATCTAAAAAAATGAGGTTGATCAATTTGTTAGTTATTATAGGAAGCTAATCATTTTGTATACAAATTTATATTTCAAAACTTTTCTAGTGAAATGATTGACTAATTGTGAGGTTGAATCTTCTTATTATTCTCTTTAGAATTTGTAGGAATTTAAATAAATATAAAAATAAAGATTATTTCAGAAAAATCAACACTCTAAATTGTTTGCAGTTAAAAGGAAATTGTACTTGATACATAACAAGATAGAATTTCACATGTATCACCATTTTCTACAAACTACAATTCTAAATAACATAAATTGACTAAAGTTCATAACACATTCAACAAAGTAGAGATTCAAAAAATAACAATAAGCAACAACATATATGATTGGTAGTAATAATGTTTTCAATTTATCGTATCTATGCCAACAAGAGTTTTGTGTCATGCCACATAACTTCCTATTGCTTCTCCCAACAATTTCATATCTCTATCATTTTCATGTATAGGCAACAGTGCAAGTGATTCTAAAGTAATCACATGTGAAATTTTAACATATATAGCCGACAAAGATCGAATTATGGTGTAATATTTCTACTAAAGTATTGTACAATGTTCATTTTTCAACCATGCGATAAGAAGGGGAAGATAAATAGAGCACACAAGATGATGCACCATAAATAAATGGTTAATACATAAATCAATTCATGTATTTAGTATGTGAATCAATTAGATTGGTGCGCTATAAAATCTATATTTTGGTGTAGTGATAATAATAAATATATATATTTTATTATTTTAATTAAATAATTATTTTAAGTTTCATTAATTATCAATTTAAGTAATTATTGTTTTAAATAAATAAATACAATGTTAATTTTTTTTATAATAATTATCTAATTAAATTTTACTTTTTATAATTAAAATAAAATGAATTCCATAAAAATAACAAAATTTAATTAAATATGACAATTAAAAATAAAAATACAAAATGAGTGAAAAAAAAACACAAACTTTATTATAATGTTTTTACTACATTAATCTCATATATGGTGTCCAATCTCATCTCATGGTGGTCGACGAATACGGCGTGGACGATGTGGAGGTGGATTTTCTTCGTCAATTGGGGCATGTATCTATTGTACATTCTCACTTAATTGTAGTTTTTGTCCCCCTATTTTAAATGAATCACAAAAATAGTTATCTCATTTTATTTCTCCCCAGTTTTAGTCTCCAAATAGAATTTTGGTTTAAAACTTGATGAAGTGTCATTTTTTTTTTGCACTTATTTAAATCAAATCATGCCTTAAGATCTCGTTATGCAACAATTGTACTTGAGATCTATGACCATAAATGATGTAGTGTGGCTTTAAAAAAAATGAAACTTCATCAAATTTTGGAACAAAATTCTGTTTGGGGATCAAAATTAGAGACAAATAAAACGGAGGAACTATTTTCGTAATTCAACTAAAATAGGGGGACCAAAACTAAAATTAATACAATGAGTTATGTATACAAATAAACTATATATCTAATATCAAATGCTAAACTAATTAATATCGAATAAAATGTGAGATATTTCCAAAATATTTGTAAATATATGTATGTATAATTGGTTTAAATTGACATGATTTAGTTGTTAGTTTAAGTAGTTGTGTTCGACATGTGAATCTTGTATGTCCCGAGTTTGATCCTTGCATGCGCTTTCTTTTTGCATAAATTATATTTTGAAAAGGCACAATTGTTGAATAAAATGAAAAGGCACTGATTAACCACCAGACCATTGCAACACTTTATTGAATTACTAGACGTTATATGGATATATCCTTTCGAGAAACAGAATGGTAGAACCAAGAATTGTACCTCTTTCTCAAGTGACATTATTTTACTATAAATAGTGTCATTCCAAAATACAAACACGAAAGTTTAGAGATTGCCATCCACGTTTCTCACCCATTCTGATATTCCAAGTCATCTTAT
This sequence comes from Cicer judaicum, assembly GCA_037974835.1. NCBI lineage: Eukaryota > Viridiplantae > Streptophyta > Magnoliopsida > Fabales > Fabaceae > Cicer > Cicer judaicum. The sequence continues at coordinate 1,165,699 of JBBPBS010000968.1, read as the reverse complement.
TATTCTCTAATGCATGAGTGAAGAATAGAAAACATTCTTTTATAACATACTATTGAAAGATACTCTTGGTGTGATAGTGCAAATTATATCAAGGTTTTCCAAAGTACCCTAAAGGGGATTCGCTGGTTATCTCCTTTGCATCCGGTTGGTGGGGGCAAATCAAACCTAAAGTCTAGTGTAACAACACCGTTTAGAATTTGTTACATATAATATTCATCAACAACTTCACTATTAAAGTCTTGCAGCAATTGTCATCAACGCAGATCCAACAATCTTTAAGTTCGATCTTATTTTCAATCAATTGTTGCATCACTCAAACAAATGACTTCTAATTTTGTGAAGTTGGAGAAATTCGATGGAGGAAACTTTATCTGTTGGCAAAAAAAAATGAAATTCCTTCTAACAACTTTGAAGGTGGTGTATGTTCGGAACACTACAAGACCACTAGAGAAGGAGGTGAAAACATTAGCAGAAACAAGAGAAAGGAAAAAGTGGGACAATGATGACTATATATGCATGGGCCATATTCTCAACAAAATGTCTGACTCCTTGTTTGATATATATCAAAGTAGCATCTTTGCAAAGGAACAATAGGAGAAATTGGAGTCAAGATACATGCAAGAAGACGTTACAAGCAAGAAGTTTCTCGTTTCTCAATTTCTCAATTTAATTATAAAATGGTTGATAATAAATCAGTAATGGAACAAATGCATGAGATTGAAAGTATTCTTAATAACTACAAACAACATTAGATGCACATGGATGAAACTATTATTGTATCTTGCATAATAGACAAAATTCGACCTTCGTGAAAAGATTTCAACAAATCTATTAAACATAAGAAAGAGGACATATCTTTTGAGCAATTGGATAATCACCTTTGTTTAGAAGAAGAGTACCATAAACAAAAAGATACTAAAAACCAATTTTCTCATGAAAAGGCCCATTTAATGGAGAAAGGAAATTCAAGCAAATCTTTTAAGAAAAAAATTGAGATTTTGATCAATCTCATGAAAAACACAATGGTAATGATGAACAACGAAAGAAAAGAAAATGAAGTTGTTATCATTGTGGAAAACCAAAACACTTCAAAATGAATGCAGATTCTTGAAAAGGAAAAACAAAGAGAAGAATTCAAGGGCAACAAAAGATAATCTTGTTGCTTTCATTTCTGAACTCAACATGATTGAAGATGTTGAATCTTGGTGGATAGACTCTTGTGCTATAATTGTAACACCCTAAATTTTATAATAAACTATTTTATTAGTTAAATACGATTTTAAATAATTAATTTGATCTTAAAATTATTTTAGAATATATGGTGATAAATTTTATGACTAATTTTCGTTATATAGGTGCATTCTACGATATGCTAGTTTTATAAATATTTGATTGAATGAGCGATATAAATAATAAATATTATATTTTATTATTTGATATATTTTTTTTAAAATAATAATATTTTAGTGTAATATATATTTTAAAGAAAAAAAATTTATGTGAATTTACATGTAAATACGTGTACCTAATTAATGTAATATTTTTTCTATGCGCTTGACTGATGTTAGGTATGCACATAGTTATATTTCAATTATTTATAACTATTTTCTATTTTTAGTTATTTTTTTTTATAAATAATTTTCTTTATTTTATATATTTGTTATGACATTCTGATTTTATTTATATATCTATTAAGATTTAGTAACTAATATAAAGTGTTGATGTTATATTTATTTATTTTATAATTTCTACTATTCTCTAATGATGGTAATATTTTAATTTGAGTATTTGGAAAAATAAGTATTATTATAGGGATTACTTTGAATGTGAGGGTTTTGATTATTAATGTATTTTAAATGATTAATTACTTTAATTACTTCATTTTATTAAATATTAATTTTGAAATATTAGTAATACGTTGATAATTAAATTATGTTTTAAAAAAAAGTGTTAAAAAAAATAGTTTTGATAATTGCTTGTTGTATTTAAAAAAATAACAAAATAAATAGAAAAAAAGAAGTAAAATGTATTTTCATGGATTAGATATATATTTAAGAGTAAAATCTAATTAAATATTAAAAAAGAAATATTAATTGAAAATAACGGAAATGAAGGGCATGAAAAATAGAGAGTAACCAGGACACAAAATAGGGCAACTGCACACATTGAGAGAAAAAGAAGAAAATTGATATCGTTCATCGCGAATTATTTCATAAAAGTTTCTCCGTTTTCGACCAAATTTCAGTATGTTAATTTTACTCATTTAGCTAGTCAATTAAACTCAATTTTCCAAATTTTTAACAACCCCAATTTCTCCATAAAATACCCAACTTCTCCGTTTATAGAATTCATTATTTTGCACCGTTCTTCTTCACTGTAAGTACGATTTGAGTGAAACTAACGCCAAAACGATTATGTGAAAAGTGGCTACACTATCCACTAATTGGTTTTCTTATTAATGGTAATTTTCGTTGACTGAATTTCGAAATTTAGCTTTTTGAGTATTTTCTCATAATTTATTTTTGACATTTACCCATAAATTGTCGAGTTAGATCGATTGACGGACAAAAAGTCAAAGAACAAATATTGTTTTTTTTTAGAATCGTACTCTTCTGTGAAAGCATCAAAATAAGGTAAGGAGTGAGAGAGCGTTTGAATTCATAGTATAATATATCGTGAGATGAATGAGAAAATCGTATTTCTCAACGATTCATTCGAGACTCGCTACGTACGGCAATAGCTCTTTGAGAGATAAGTTAATTAATGTAAAAATATCAGGACTGCGAGATTAAAAGGTTAAATAGAAATGTTTATAAGTTGTTGATTGATGATAGTGATGTTATGAAATTGTGTTGAGTTTATATGATGATCATGATTATGTATGATTAATGATGTTATAAAATTGTGATGAGAATATTGAAGTACCCTATGGTGGATGAGATAGTGATGATTCCTAAAGATGATGCTCTTAATGGATTAGTCTAAGTTAACGAGGGGAGAAAATAAATATTGAGAATTTGTGAAGTGGAGATTATTTTGTCATCATATAGGTAAGGCCTCACAAGCCTAGTGATTACGGGAAAGTAAAACTAAATGAGCCTGATCATGGCGGTTTACTGTTGAGCCTTAAGGCAAGATTGTTAGACCTTAGAGGTATTCAGGTGGAGAATTCCTAGGTGACTTGGAGGTAGCAATCCAAATGTCAGGAGCTACCATGCAACACACGTTTACCTCGACTATCGCATATATGTGTCTCGGGTTGAGTTGAGGGGATCTATGAAGACATGACCAATTTGAATTTTTCGTCCACCGGGATGGTTTGATGTTACAATGAAATATATTGATTTTCCTTGAGTTGTTATGACTTTATAATATCATGTTTTTCCTTGAAGAATGTTTGTGTAATGATACGGCTTATTTATGATTAATTGTGTGTTCTCCTTACTTATATTATACTATTAACATGATTTCAAAACTCACCGCCTTCGTTGTTTGTATTTCACTGGCTTGGCCTTGCGTTTGTGAAATCGCAATTGTTACCGGTTAATGAGTCTTGAAGTTCAAGTTTGGGAGGAACCCCGCTCTGATAGGTGATACCGGATATAAGGGTTGCAATTTTTATTTTACTTATTTAATTTGAAACGACTTTTTTATGAAAACCATATAAGTACTAGTAATTTTTAGAATTAAATCAAGTAATTATATTTAAATTAAGCTTATTGATATTGCAATATGGAGTAAAGAAGTTTAAAGTGTTTCTTTTGATTTTTGAGAAACGTGATTTCCTAAATTAAAAATAAAAGTTTTTATTTGCTTAGAAATAGATTTTTATTTATCCGCTTCAAATTTTATAGAAATAAGATATAAATTATTATATATATATTATTTTGGGGTTTAGGGTGGCACACCCTCAATGTGTGCAAAAAAAAAGAACTATTTAAGACCATTGATGAAGAAGATGAAAGTGTTTTATACATGATAAATGCCTCAACTATCCAAGTCAAAGGAAAAGGAATAGTGGAGATTGAATTAACTTCTGGAAAAAAACTTACTCTTAAAGATGTATTTTATGTTCTTGAAGTTAAGAAGATCTTGATTTATGTACCGTTACTTAATAAGTTTGGTTTCAAATGTGATTTCGAGAGAGATAAGTTTATTCTCTCTAAAGGTGGTATGTTTGTAGGGAATAGTTACCTTTGTGAGAATATGTTCAAATGTAATGTTGTTAGTAACTATAATAATAATATGATTTATGCTTATATTGTTCAGTCTTATGATTTATGACATATGCGACTAGGAGATATTAACTTTAGAAAATTTAATGCTATGATGAAATCAAATTAAATTATGTCTGGTTTAGCTAAAGGTTATCCTATTGTGGTAAATGTCATGTTACCCTATTATGGTAAATGTCATGTTATCCTATTCTGGTTTATCTAAAGGTTATAGGGGTGAAGCCATGCTAACTGCATGTTATTTGCTAAATAGAGTTCCCAATAAAAGGAACAAGATAACCCCATATGAACTCTAGAAGAAAAGAAAACTCAATCTTAATTATATAAAAGTTTGGGGTTGTAGAACAATAGTTAAGGTTTCTAAACCAAAAAGAAAGAAATTGGGAGAAAGAGTAATTGAAAGTGTATTTTTGGGCTATGCTGAAAACATCAAGGCCTATAGATTCAAAGTTGTTGAATCTAATGACTCGTACCCTATTAACACAGTGATTGAGTCAAGAGATGCAATTTTTCAAGAAAATAGATTTAACTCAATTCTACATCCCATGGAAATTGTATGTTCTAGTGTACAAAGTCTAGAAAATAATGTATCTAATAATGATACTTTGATATGTTCAGAACCCACAAGAAGTAAAAGAGCCAAAAAAGAGAAAAATTATGGCCTAGACTTCTTTATGTTCCTTGTAGAAGGTACAAATAATTCCATTAACAGTTATGGACCAGTTTGCTACAATTTAGAGAATGACCCAAACACATAAAAAGAAGCAATAAAGTCTCAAGACTCTTCCTTTCGGAAAAAAAATCCATCCAAGAGGAAATGGACTCAATTATGGGGAATAAAACTTGGAAATTAGTAGACCTCCCACTTGAATCCAAACCAATAGGTTGTAAATGGCTCTTTAAGAAGAAAATGAAAGTTGATGGTACTATTGATAAATTCAAAGCAAGACTCGTTGCCAAAGGATTTACACAAAAAGAATGTATCGACTACTTTGATACTTATGAACTTGTTGTACGAATTGCTTCCATAAGAGTGCTTTTGGCACTAGCTTCTATCTATAAGTTTGTAATCCATCAAATGGATGTTAAAATTGCTTTCCTAAATGGAGAGTTAGATGAAGAGGTGTATATGAAACAACTTGAAGGATTTGTTATCAAAGGGAAAAAACATAAAGTGTGTAAATGGACTAAATCTTAATACGTGTTAAAACAAGCACCAAAACAATGGCACCAAAAATTTGATAAAGTTTTGCTTTCTAATGGATACAAAATAAATGAATCTGACAAGTGTATTTATAGTAATTTTCATAATGGAAATGGTGTTATGATTTGTTTATACGTGGATGATATGTTAATCTTTGAAACCAATTTAGACGAGGTAGAAAAAACAAAAACTTTCCTATAAAAAAAATTATAATATGAAAGATTTAGGTGAAGCAGATGTGATTTAAGGAATTAAAATCATTAGAGATTGAGTATTTATTGGTTTATCCCAATCTCGTTATATTGACAAAGTGCTAAAGAAATTTGATCAATTTAATTGCAAACTTGTTTCTACCCCCATTTGATCAAAATATTAGTTTACAACCACATAAAGGATGCCCTGTGGCACAACTAGATTATTCAAAGGTAATCGAATGCTTGATGCATGCCATGAGCTGTACCACACCTGATATAACATATGATGTAGGTAGATTAAGTCGGTATACTAGCAATCCAAGTAAAGAACATTGGCAGACTGTTAATAGAGTATTAAAATATTTGAAAGGAGCAATTAACTATGTTTTAGTCTATAGTGGACATCCTTCAATTTTTTAAGGATATACAGATGTCAGTTGGGTAACTTATGTTGAGGATCATGCTTCCACAAGTGGATGGACCTTTAACGTTGATGAAGGTGCAGTTTCTTAGGGATCAAAGAAACAAACTTGCATTGTCAACTCCACCATGACTGTAGAGTTCATTGCGCTAGATGCAGGTAGTAAAGAGGCATAATGGCTAAAAAAATTGTTGTATGAGATACCAATTTGGCCAAAGCCAACGGCATCGGTATCCATACATTGTGATAGTCAATCCACACTATCCAAAGCATAAAGCCAAGTATATAATAGAAAATCTAGACATATTGGTCTAAGACATACCTATTTAAAGGATTTAATTTTTAATGGAGTAATATCCAGTGTTTGTAAGAACTGAAAAGAATCTTGCAGATTCTTTGACAAAAGGTCTTACAAGGGACATGGTATTGATATAGAGTGATTGCCAATACTTGGATATAGATACATCCCAAATGTTGAAAGTACTTGGACCATAAGTATAAAGTTGGAAGGTTGAGTTTTACTCTTAATAGACATATAGCATGAATTTGCTGAAATACATATTATGGGTGTATTTTTGATATAGTCTACCTATGTGAGGATGAAGTGAGGTCGCTTCAAAGAGTTAAAGGGCTTAACTCTTAAATTCTCATCAAAAGGGTACATGACACAAGGCCTTAACAAATGTGTCATCTTTATAATTCTTTCGATAGCACTGAGATTTCATGTATAAGTTGTGCACACGTGTTCTAATGAATAACTGGTTCAAAGCTTGTCTACCAATCTATTCAGGATAAGTGGAACCCATAGCTTACTAAGTAGTGGGTAAAATAGTAAGATACCATTATCTGAAACCATGATATTTTCAAAATTATGGGACTAAGTATATTTTGAAAATGGTGGGGGATTGTAAGATCTTTCTAAAATATTGGTAAATATATGTATGTATAATTGGTTTTAGTTGATATGATTTAGTTGTTGGTTCAAGTGGTTGTGTTCTAGATTGTTGGTGGAATGGCCTCTATCCTTAGGAAGTTGTACACAATATTATTAACCAAATTATCCAATTTCTTCCTAAGTGATGAACTTAATATTAAAACCAACTTGTTTAATATTAATTCCAATTTAACAATAACATATTCAAAACTTATTCAAAAACTAAGATTTAAGAACACATGTATTATCAATATAAAGAGTATAGAGATAGAGAAGAGTGCACCAAGGATTTTTATACTGGTTCAACTATCTATTCGATAGTCTACATCCAGTCCTGGAATCACTTACTAATTCCAGCCTTTACTAGCAATGATTTGAGTATGTTTACAAACTTTCCAGCACTTCAATGCCTATACATCTAACTCAACATCAAACTACAACAACAACCAATCTATCCTTAAGAACTAATCGCCAAGCTCTAGCAAGATCAGATTGAGATCTCTTTTAGATGATCACACACACTCTAAAAGATGACCACCAATTTCACAATACTGGATTTTTCACTCTCTTTCTTTTACAAAGATGGTTCTTTCAAAAAGAACAAAATAAATACTAAAACACTTGATTCAATCACAAAGAATTCTCACACTAAGTATTTGCCAATGATATTTGTGAGTTACACCAATTTTTCTCAAAGTGTATTTTTCGAAAGGCTAATGAAATTCTTTTAGTTTTCTATCTTGTTGTAAAAGTTGTGATTGATTCAATTTATATAGTTTCAGAAAAACTTCAGACAAATGGATTTTTTAATGCGTATTCTAGAGCAATCGATTTCGCGTTTCTTGTTTTTCTTGAAATTCTTGAAATAGATGAACTAATCGATTTGCTAATCGATTTTTTTAATGCATATATCAGAAACTGATACTCAGTTCATAACAGAGTCGATTGAATAATCGATTATAACTGTTTGGTTCAAAATGTGACATCAAACAATCGATTATTCAATCGATTCACTTTCATTAACATAATTGATTTGGCAATGGGCTAATTTCTCCCTGTAACTCAGACATTTAATCAAGTCGATTTTTCAATCGACTGATTTATCCATGTAACTCAGGTATTTAACGAAAATCAATTTGCCAATCGATTATGCAATATGTTTATGATAAATGATGAACTAATTCATTCATGCAATCGATTAACTAATTGATTAGTAGAAAACTTGTAACTTAAGAAACTTGTATCAATCGATTGTCCAATTGATTTTTGTTAATCATAGAACACATGTCTGATAAAAAACATTTAAGTAATCGATTTGCTAATCTATTAACTCAGCACAGGTCTGATAAAACGTTTAAGTAATCGATTTGCTAATCGATTTATTCATCACAGGTCTGATAAAAACATTTACGTAATCGATTTGGTAATCGATTAACTCAATGAAAACTTTGTTCTATGAATCAGAAAATCGATTGACCAATTGTTTTAATCGATTTGCTAATCGATTATCTCAGTGAAAACTTTGTTCTATGAAACAGATAATTGATTAACCAATTGATTTACCAATTGATTGATTAACACACTTATTTTATGATTTCAGTTTTAATTGGCAAATATTAGATGTGTGAAATCATAATGATGAATCTAACTAATAAACACTAGACAAATTTACAGATAATCTTCAAGCCTTGTATGATATGATCAATCTTTGCTTGATTGCTTGAGATCGAAGATTGTCCAAGTGTAGTGTTTGATTCTTTCCTGAAATGTATCTCAACTCAAACTATTAGATTAATTAGATAATGCATATACATTGTATGTTTGGAAGTTATATCAAAATCATAATCAAGGAGGCATATATCTTACATAGATGTGAATCGTGTACGTCCCAAGTTTGATCCTTGCATGAAAAGAGACACTGATTAACCACCAGACCACTACAACACTTTAGTCAATTACTAAACGTTATATGGATATATCCTTTCGCGAAATAGAATGGCAGAACCAAGAGTTGTACCTCTTTCTCAAGTGACATTATTTATTTATAAATAGTGTCACTTTTGACAGAATGAAGACATAAAAATTTAGAGATTGTCATCCACTTTTCTCACCCATTCTTGTATTCTAAATCATCTTATTCTTTTCTAATGCATGAGTGAAGAATAGGAAACATTCTTTTGTAACATACTATTGAAAGATACTCTTGGTGTGATAGTGCAAATAATATCAAAGTTTTCCAAAGTACCCTGAAGAGAATCCGCCGATTATCTCATTTGCATCCGATTGGTGGGGGAGAATCGAGCCTAAAGGCTAGTATAACAACACGCTTTGGAATTTGCTACATATAATCATCATCAACAACATCACCATTAAAGTCTTGCAGCAATTGTCACCAACACAAGTTCAACACAAAAAACTCTAATACTCTTATTAGCAACCCAACTACTACCTATTAATAAATTTTTATATGTTAACAATTGATATATAATATGGTGCGAAACTACTTATTATTGATGATTTTAAAAGTTTAGGAGAACGAAAGACGACTTTAATTCGAATGACACAATTTTAATTCGATGTAAATATTTCTTTTCACAAATTATATTTTTATTTGTATTGGTGTTATAGTGAATATTTGATAAAATTACATGATTTTTATAAATTTCAATTATAATATATTTTAGTTAATATTTATCATTTTCTTCAATATTTTATACAAGACTCGTTATTGGATGAAATATATTTTGACATAGAATGAGAACAAAAAACGACAACAAGGTAAGAAAGAGAGAGAGAGAGAAAGAGTTTGTTATGTGGGTAAAGGAAAGAGTTGAATAATTTTGGTGTGACGATTACATTAGAACAGTTTATGGCATAATTAATTTCTACATGGACAATTGTGTACTTTGCTTATTTGATTAGTTTCGATAATCACGAAATTGATGTGTTACATTTTTGTTTTATTTTGCTATGCGTGAGTGGTATTTTTGTCTTGCTTGATTTATTTTAGTTGATAAAATATTAGTTGAATTATTTAATTAAATTAAAATTTATAAAGTTATACTATTTGTTAGATTTATTTACGACCAAATAAATATTTATTTTAGGAGATATTATAGAGTTAGTAAAACTCAACCTTTATATATAAGTGTTTTGAAAATATTTTTTGTCCATCCAAAAAAAATTAGTGACTTGATTCATTGTTTTATTCTCCTTTATGACAAGATTTTATGACAATTTATTGTGTTTTCTTGGCATAATATGCATTAACTCATTTTTAACACCTTTAGTTTATTTTTAAAGGAAGATTGTAAATTTAATTATGAATTTCTTTTTGGTGCAATTAAGAGATGACTAGTCTCCTTTTTGTATCTCGGATTCATCTCTTTTAAATTATATTTTAATTTTCTACAAAAACAATTTTATGATATTTTTGGTTTCGTAACTATTAGATAAAAAATTAAAAGGGTGATGTGACCCTCTATATTATTTATTTAATTAAAATAAATGGTGTGACACCCTGCAATATATGGTTAACTTTATTAGTTAATCCTAATTAACTCATGCACATAAATACACATGATTTCAATTGACTTTGTAACAACCTAATAAAATTAAATAAATAGTAATTATTGATAGCATAATTTTGGAATTAAGTGCACTTCAATTTTAGACAAGAACCCAATCGTAATATTGCAACGTAAATAGCTATTATGTTCATACATTTTCATTAGGCCTCTTGCTGTCACACCTATTTGTCATTCGTACACTTCTAAAATAATTTTCTAAGTCATAAATCCCAATATCTATCGGTGTTGAATTCATCATTGTCTCATGAGCTATTTCTCGTGCGAATTTAGAGATGTTAAGGAAGAAAGCGCCTAAGGTAAGGGCTTTTCCCCATGCTGAGTTAGACTAGATATTAAATTAGCAATTCTAAGATATTGATATGATATCTGGATGTCTTAAAAGAAAAAGATTGATTTTTATTTTCGTCGTAAAAAAAATTAACTATAATTCTTTTATTGTTTTATTTTATTTTTATATACCTCTATCTTGATTAAATTAATTATATAGTATTATTTTTATTATTATACCTTGATAAATATGTTTGTAGTGAAAATATTTAGTGCTTTACATGTTTTAGAGTATTTAATTATAAAGTTATAATTTTTATAATGATGTAATTAGTAATATGTTTATTATGATGTGTATTTGATTTTAAGTGTGGACTTTTGAGTATTTTAAAATTAAAACTTGAATTTTATGAACAATATATGTGTCTTGAAGAAATTGATGAGTATTTTATATTTCTTGAATTTTTATAATATGAGAAAATTGATTATTAAATGCGTTAATGAATAGCCTATTTTGAGAATGCGGAAAACTTTACAGTGGAGGGAATGTAATTTATGTTGCTATTGTAGTCTTGGTGTTATGAGTTTTAATTGTTATCAATAATACGTAGTCAAATCGAATCTTATGGATTATTAAAATAAAAGTGGTCATTTTGAGATACTTGTTCACATGCATATTTGATGTGTTGAAGTTATTGAGCTATAACTATGAACATCCATGAGAATATAAATTTGATGTCTTGTGTGATTAAAAAGTTTATTCTAAAATATTTTGTCTTTGTGGTTGCCTAAGTGGCTGGTGATTTGTGTTTTAAATATTATTATCTTTGTGGTTGCCTAAGTGGTTGGTGACTTATGTTTTAAATATTATTATCTTTGTGGTTGCCTAGGTGGCTGGTGATTTGTGTTTTAAAAATTGTTATCTTTGTGGATGCCTAAGTGGCGGGTGATTTGTGTTTTAAATATTGTTATCTTTGTGGTTGCTTAAGTGACTGATGATTTGTGTGATTGTTTAAGTGAGTGGTGTCATGTACGTTTTGAGCATCATTATCATTTCATAACATATTATATGCATCTTTGTGGACGCCTGTGTGGCTGGTTTAATTTTTCTCCTTTGGTATGAGTGACTTTTGTGTGGACGCCTGTGTGGTTGGTTATATCCGGATCATATATGTTTAGGAGCATGCATAACTTATATACATTTTATTTTTATTTTTATTTTGATTTAAGTATTTGCTCTACGGTTGTTACTCATTTAGATACATTTTATGACTTTTGATATATCTTTGAGAACTGTTAAATAATTAATTTCTTTAAATATTTTATTACAAAAGGATTATATATTCATATTTTATAGTTGTTATTTTATTATTTGGTTTAATTTTTGCTGTGGGATGAACTGACCCCTTACACCAACATTTAGGTACTAATGATCTCAAAGAGTTGAGTTGCATGAATGATGTTTGATTGGTGCACGCGCGTGGAAAAATAGGCCTTTTATTTAAAAATCATATTTTATATTACTAAAATTTTGGTGGTACTTTGTAAAGTTATTTAATCGTCATCATTAACTTTTAATAAAAACATAGAAGTGATATTTTATTTCAATTGAATGTCTTTAATTTCAGTAAGATTTTTTCTTTTGAATTTCACTTAAAGAGAATTTATTTTATTTTGTAGCATAAATGAATATTGATCTAACAATTGGAATATTAATTTTGCAAATAAATAAATGAATATTATTTTAGCAAATTGCATTATGTTCTTTTACAAAAAAATATATCAAGTCATTTTCTAACGCATCTTCAAATTTTTACATGATGAATTATTCAGAAAAAAAAAAAGTTATAGTTGTTTCTAAAAGAAAATAAACATTTTTAAGTAAATATTTGATAAAAAAAAAATTTGGGGCGTTACAGAAAGACACTGGGAGTTAGTTTGGAGTACGAAAAATAAGAAAAATTAAAAAACATGGAGAGTGTTGGTGCTGAAGAAGGTAAAAGATTTAACTGTGAAGAAAATTTTCAAAATATATTTGGAATTCTCTAATAGCTATATTAATGTAGCAAAATTAAATAACTTAATGTATCACTTAGTGAAGTGGTTGCAATGCTTGAGTTTAATTCAAACAATGCATCTATTAAGTTATCAAAAGTTACAATCTTTCTCAAGAGTTGTTTTCTTTCATCAATTCATATGAGTATCTCTATAAATAGATATAAGAAAGAACACAAGATAAATAACACAATTTTCATGTTACATGAATTAAATTTTTGTCAAAAATATTTATGAGTCATTTCTTCTTTTCTCTTGTGCATGAGAGTAAATTAAAAAAATTTATTTCATAAAATACCATTGGAAAGAGTAGGAGGGAGGCAAGATGGTAGTGTTGAATAAACAAAAATAAATAAGTAAGAAAAAGGAGAATCTAAGAGAGAGAAAGACACTGGAGTTAGTTTGGAGTACGAAAAATAAGAAAAATTAAAAAAAAATGGAGAGTGTTGGTGTTGGAGAAGGTAAAAGATTTAATTGAGAGGGAAATTTACAAAATATATTTGGAATTCTCTAATAGCTATATTAATGTAACAAAATTAAATAACTTAATGTATCACTTGGTGAAGTGGTTGCAATGCTTGAGTTTAATTCAAACAATGCATCTATTAAGTTATCAAAAGTTACAATCTTTCTCAAAAGTTGTTTACCAATTATAATAATTTATATTATTAGTCATTAAATTCAATAGAAAAAACCACATAATCATTCATTAATATCGACATAAATGTTATTTATCTAATCCTCCTTATAATTATATTATTCCACTTATGGTGGGTAATGATTTTATACATTAAAAATTTAATTACTCATTAATGTCAATCTCTTTAATGTTACTTTCAATTTATGTCAATTCATTTTTTTAGTAACTTTTTATAAAATAAAAATATATATTCTATTTGACAGAAAATACATAAATTTATTAAAAATAATCATAAAATATGAATATATGAAAAATTATTAAAAAAGTTAATTCCAATTATTAAAATACACAAATTTATTTAAAATTATAATATATATATA
>JBBPBS010000968.1:1105228-1142406 GCA_037974835.1 Cicer judaicum | reverse complement strand
TGAGTAATTTTTAATTATTATTTTTATTAATTCAATTATGATATTAAAATAAAACAGAATTTTTTATTATATTTTTAATATTTTAAAAACAGGATTACATGTATTTTTAATATATTTTTATCATATTTAAAAGAAAACAGAATTTAAATAATTTTGTTTATTTAAAAAAATAGAACTTAACTTTTTCATTATTTTAAAAAATCATAATTTATTAACTATTTCTCATTATTTTAAAAACATATTTGAATTAATAACAATAACCATAATAATTAAAATTCTTTTAAAAACAGTTTTTAAAATAATAAATTTGTAATCTGTTTTAAAAAAATAATAAATTAAGAAATTAAAAATAGAGAGACCAAAATTACGAATTAGTTAAAATAGAGGAACGGAAATTGGGAAATTAGTAATAGAATGACCAAAATTACGAATCAGTTAAAATAGAGGGACCAAAATTGGAAAATTAGAGATAAGGAGACCAAAATTGTGAATTAGTTAAAGTAGAGGGACTAAAACAGCATTTGAATTAATTTATTATTATTATTATTATTATTATTATTATTATTATCCAACATATTCAAATTTATCTCAAAATAGTATTTAAAAGATACAATTTAGGCTTAATTGCACTTTTGGTCCCCTTATTATAGGTGAAAATTGAAAGTAGTCCTCCTATTTTGTTTGTCCCCAATTTTAGTCCTCCAAATAGAATTTGAGGCCAAATCATGATGAGTTGTCATTTTTTTAATGACGTGTCAATAAAAAGGTGACGTGGCAGACGCTTAAGTGGAATAAACTCATTATTATATTATTTTTGATTAAAAAATATAATTTATATTTTTATATTTTTAAAAAATATAATTTATTTTTGGACTGGATTGCAAGTCAAATAAAATTTTAAATTTTCAAGAGCACAAATATTTTTCAAAAAAACACAGTTTAAAAATTATGTTTGAAAAAACTCACTTAGAATTTTTTCAAATTACAAATCTATTTAAAAAAAAATTAAAGTTGTCAAGAACACACTGAAATATTTAAATGGCTTAATTGCACTTTTGATCTCCTTATTATAGGTGAAAATTAAAAGTAGTCCCCCATTTTGTTTGTCCCCAATTTTAGTCCCCCAAATAGAATTTGAGGCCAAATCATGATGAGTTGTAAACTTATTATTATATTATTTTTTATTAAAAAATATAATTTATATTTTTAAAAATCATTTTTATAATTGTGACAATATTTTTAAAAATACAATTAAATTGTTAAAATTAAATTAAAAGAAAAAACACCTAAAATCATTCACTCATGAAAAAATCAAAATCAAAACCCTAAAATCATTCTATCTCTTTCTATTTCTCTTTCTTCTTCTTCATCAACAACAACAACAATGGTAGCTCCGTTTCCTCCTTCTTCGATTTCTCCAGTGCCTCTTTCTTATCATCATTATTATAATAACAAGATAAATGGAACTAACTTTTCACTTGATTCTGTTAGTCGTGTTTCAACTTATGAGAGATAACTTCATTTTTAATGTTGAAAGCATATAATGTCTAAATTGATCTAAAAAAACAGAAAACTCATCTCATAATTGATCTACAAAAACATCACCATTGCTACAATTAAAAGCTTCATTTTTCGCATAAGGATCCACCACAGCCCAAATATGTTGCTCCGCAATCAAATCCGCATCAAAAACAACAACATAATAATCCTCCCACACTTCCTTTGTACCAGGAAATCTCAACGGAACACCTTCGTGCTTGCAAATTGCAGCGTAAACACAAAGAGATCCAATAATATTCATCAAACTATAAGGTGAAAATCCGAAGATAACTTTGGGTATGTGAATAGACCATTTCAAACCCTCATTTTTTCCATTTTCTTCGAACAAAATATCTTCCTGTATGTAATAGAAATTCGGTGCTTCCAAACGTGGTAGTTCTTCCGTGAACGGCGGCTCGTGGCTATTAACCTTACCAATCAAATTGAACGGTCCTAGATAGTGCTTGCCGCCTGTTTGAAGAGACACGTGGAGGAGATTTGGAGCGTTTGGGATAACGGCACTGAAGACGTTCCGTAACATTACTGGAGAAATCGAAGAAGGAGGAAACGGAGCTACCATTGTTGTTGTTGATGTTGATGAAGAAAAAGAAAGAGTCGCAGAGAGACATAGAAAGAGAGAGATGGAATGATTTTAGGGTTTTGATTTTGATTTGTTCATAAGTGAATGATTTTAGGTGTTTTTTCTTTTAATTTAATTTTAACAATTTAATTGTATTTTTAAAAATATTGTCACAATTATAAAAATGATTTTTAAAAATATAAATTATATTTTTTAATCAGAAATAATATAATAATGAGTTTATTCCACGTAAGCATCTGCCACGTCACCTTTTTTATTGACACGTCATTAAAAAATGACAACTCATCATGATTTGGCCTCAAATTCTGTTTGGGGACTAAAATTGGGGACAAACAAAATAGGAGGACTACTTTTAATTTTCACATATACTAGGGGACCAAAAGTGCAATTAAACCTACAATTTATTATCATAAAAGTATTTAAAAGATATAATTATAATTACAACGTTAAAGACTAAATTGATTGACATTTAATGATTTCGATGATTAATTTAAATATTTTACTGAATTAGGGACCCAAATGTATCATTATATGCTTTCAGGGACTAAAATTATGGTTTACCCATTATTATTCTCTTTCTTGCAAACATTCCTAATTGTAACAATCAATATTTCTCAAATTATTATAGAAGCATTTCTAGTCCTTGTTAGAATGTGAACATATACTTTCAATGAGTTTCTTATAGACATATTTACAACATTGAAAAAAATTTCCTTCACAAAAAATGAATTCAAATTTCATTTTTCATGTCCATGTTTGCGTTACTTCTATTTTATGTTTATGAAATTTAAAATATTCAAATTTAATTTATCTTCAGTTAAAAAAAAATTAAAATTTTATAGAGAAAGTTTTTATAATGTTTTAAATGTCATAACAAAAAATCATCCAAAAATTTAAAAGTTAAAAAATAATTAAATATATTTCTTTTTTGTAAAGACTAAAATTTCTTTCAGAAAAAAAATTATAAGAGTAAAAATTGCATTTTTTTGAAAATTAAAAGCAAAATTTCAATATTTTATATGGATTAAAAAATTACTTGGTAGCATTACTAAGAGTGTATTTAGATAGGAGAATTTTGTAAGGGAATATAATTTTTGAAGGAATTCAACTCCTTCATTGCAAAATTATTTTGTTTGGATAATAAATTTGAAGAATTTTCAAAATGAAAGGACTTGTGAGATAGTTTGTGAGATAGTTTGTCAAAGTTAAATTTAGAAAATTTTAAATACCACCAAAAAATTAATTATTTCAAATTTCTTATTTACTTTATAAAATTTGAATCATGAAATGGTTTCTATAATTTTTGTAAATTGATTCGGTTTTGGCCCAAATTTAATTTATAATTTTGCCCCAAAATTTATGAAATTTATAAAAAGAAAAAAATTTTGTAAAATGTTTTATCCAAATAAAAAAAATTTACAAATGAAATAAATTAATTCAAACATGAATCGCTAGGATTATAATTTATCTAGAATTTCAAATTATCTAATCCAAACAATTTAAAGGAATATGGTATAATTATAATTGTATTAGCTAGGTTGTTACAAAAGAATATATCAGCTATAGTTAATATTTTGATAACTGGATTTTATTTTCTGTCTCTCTTTTCAGAATGACATTACTTTTAGGACCTCCAGGTTCAGGAAAAACTACTCTCCTCAAGATACTTGCTGGAAAAATGGACAAGGATCTAAGGGTTAGTCATAATGTGCCCTTCCTAAAAGGAACTATTACAACAGAATTTTGGATATTTAACTCTGCATAATAAAACTTGTAAACAGGAGATATCAGGAAGAGTCACTTACAATGGTCATGAACTTTCAGAATTTGTTCCTCAAAGAACATGTGCATATATTAGTCAACATGATCTTCACCATGGAGAAATGACAGTAAGAGAGACACTAGACTTCTCCGGACGGTGCTTGGGAGTTGGAACATGGTATGATATGCTGACAGAACTGTCCAGGCGAGAAATAGCAGCAGGTATCATACCAGATCCTGAGATTGATGTTTTCATGAAAGTCATGGCAATGCACGGTCAAGAAACCAGTCTTGTTACATATTACATTCTTAAGGTTTGCATGCTTCTTTTCACTTGATTCCCTTTAGTCAACATGATAACTTTTTTTCTTCTAATTTACTGAGATAATTCAATAGATTCTTGGGATCGATGTATGTTCTGATATTTTGGTTGGAGATGAGATGAAAAGGGGCATATCTGGTGGACAAAAGAGGCGTGTAACTACCGGTAAGTGTCGTGTCATGTGGCAGCGCTCCTACTAGCATTGCACATATGGTGTTGGTTCTACTTTTACTATTGTTCATTTTGTCAATTTTCATAAATCTTAATATTATTAGCTTGTTGAAGGTGAGATGTTGGTGGGACCTGCAAAAGTCTTCTTTATGGATGCAATTTCAACTGGTTTGGATAGTTCTACAACCTTCCAAATTGTTAGGTTTATGAGGCAGATGGTTCATATAATGGATTTCACTATGATAATCTCACTTTTGCAACCTGCACCAGAAACATATAACCTTTTTGATGACATAATATTACTTTCTGAAGGTGAGATTGTCTATCAAGGTCCCCGTGAGAGTGTTCTAGATTTTTTTCAAACTGTGGGCTTTAAGTGCCCAGCAAGGAAAGGAGTTGCTGATTTTTTACAGGAGGTAACTTCCAGAAAGGATCAAAAACAATACTGGTTCAGAAGAGACATACCTTACCAATATGTTACTGTTCCTGAGTTTGTAGCCCACTTCAATAATTACATCATTGGTAAAAAACTTCATGAAGAGATTCATGTTCCGTTTGATTCTAGAAAAAATCATCCTGCAGCATTAATGATGGAAAAGTATGGAATATCCAAATGGGAACTCTTCAAGGCATGCTTTTCAAGAGAATGGCTATTCATGAAGCGTAGCTATTTTGTGTATATATTTAAGACTTTTCAGATTACTGTCATATCTATAATAACCATGACATTATTTTTTAGAACAGAAATGAAGCACAATAAAATTGAAGATGGAGGAAAATATTATGGTGCACTGTTTTTCAGTCTTATCAATGTTATGTTCAATGGATCAGCAGAGATTGGAATGACAGTTAATAGACTTCCTGTTTTCTACAAGCAGAGAGATTTACTATTTTATCCAGCATGGGCTTTTGCATTGCCCATTTGGGTCCTTAGAGTTCCTCTCTCTTTGTTGGAATCGGGAGTATGGATTATCATCACTTACTATACTATTGGATTTGCTCCTGCAGCTAGTAGGTATGAGAATTCAATCTATATATATATTTTCTTATTGATGTGTGAGAATGTTAGGATGAATGAATGGTTACACAAGATAAGACACATGAGGTTTTTGAGTTGTAAATTTTTGTTTAATAATGTATATAAATTTCTATTACAGGTTTTTCCGTCAACTATTGGCATTCATCTGTGTGAATCAAATGACTCTATCCCTTTTCCGCTTTACTGCTGCAATTGCAAGAACAAGCGTATTGGCTGCCTCACTTTCTAGCATAGCAGTTTTACTTTTTTTCATCTCAAGTGGATTTATTGTTTCAAGAGGTAAGTAGTAGTTTCTCTTTATACAATCTAAACAATATTCTAAAATTAATTTTAAGTGGAAGTTTTTCTGTATTCTCTAATGTAGATGATATTGAACCATGGATGATATGGTCCTATTATGCTTCACCTATGATGTATGGAATGACAGCAATAGCCACTAACGAATTCCTAGACATAAGATGGAGTACTGTAAGATCCTATACTTGTGGAGATAATCATTAGTGTTCTCATGCATATAATTTATCTACATATTAACTACTTTTCTATTCTTCATATTTCACAGCCTAATAATGACCCCAGAATTGATGAACCCACAATTGGGAAGGCTATTCTTAGAGCCAAAGGCATAGTTACAGAAGACTATTGGTATTGGATATCTATTGGTGCTCTTATAGGATATTCTCTACTTTTGAACGTTTTTTTTGTTCTCGCTCTAACTTATTTGAATCGTAAGTTTGCATCCTAATATTTCTTAGATGAAAGAAAGTGGCTCTTTGAAAAGTTCATTATGCAAAAACCCCTCTGATATCTTTTTGCAATATATTTGAAGCATCTGGAAACTCTAAATCTATCATATTGGAAGAAGACGACAATGAGAAAAGCACACCGGCATCCTTGTCAATGGAGAAAACAACAGCAGAAATGACAGAAAATAGTTCAGCTTCAAATTCTCAATGGGTTGAAGGTAATATTAAATTTATTTTAAGGTTAGTAAGAAGATATGCCATTTCCATTCTAAGTTGAGTTTACCTTCATCAGAATTAGTAGCTATGATGGTTTTAAATTAGGGTTGTAATATTGCGGATTTTGAAGTTGCTGAAATGACATCGCAACTGCAATTTAAGCTGTATTTATCCGTATTTTCTCGCACTATAAAGGGTTGCATCATAACTGTAACTACGACTGCAATCGCAATTTAAAGCTATGCAGATGTTTCAAGTGTAGATATGATGGTAGCATTGTGGTATTCTTAAAATTCAATTCATTATAAGTATTCTTGGCAGTTGACAATGAACAAAAATATAATTTGAATTACTCCAGGTGTTGACATGGATGGGAGAAACAAGTCACAGAGTTCAATTTCTATAGATGAAGAGCATGCAAAATCCAAGAAGGGAATGCTGTTACCCTTTCAGCCTCTATCACTTGCTTTTGAAAATGTGAACTACTATATCGATGTGCCAAATGTAAATTCTTACTCCCCCTTGTATCCTATTATTTCTTACATCAGAAAGAGTTTTGAAGTATTTTTCTAATTAACCGTCATTTTTATGAAACAAAGAGTTAGCTGTGAAGTTTTGTATTTTAAAATTACATTGAAAGTATATTATGGTATCACAACTCCAAAATGATGGAATTGTCACTTTATTGTAATTTATTGTCAGGAAATGAAGACACGAGGAATTAAAGAGAATAGACTCCAACTACTACGAGACCTAAGTGGTTCTTTCAGGCCTGGAATTTTAACAGCATTAGTTGGTGTAAGTGGTGCAGGAAAAACCACCTTGATGGATGTTCTTGCAGGAAGAAAAACCGGTGGCTATATTGAAGGAAGTATCAACATATCTGGCTATCCTAAAAACCAAAAAACTTTTGCTCGAATTAGCGGTTATTGTGAACAAAATGATATACATTCTCCACATATTACAATCTATGAATCTCTTATGTTTTCTGCTTGGTTGCGACTTAGTAAGGAGGTTGATATAAAAACTCGAAAGGTATAGTATCATCAAACCAATTTTCATGTTAATTCCCTATCAAAGCCTCTTTAATTGTCTATTTTAATTATATCATCACCTCCTTGATAAAAAAACTAAGATAGTGAGTGTTCTATGACATTAGTGAACCTCTTTTTCCAAGAAAAAGTATGGCGACTGAGATCAAGTTTTAAGATACTAGGAGTCTAGGGTCCATGTGTTAAGCATCAAATATAAAAAATAGTGATAATAAACTCGCCATTAGAGGGCTTTATGAAGTAACTTTCAAAGTTGAAATTAGCTCTTATTTCCAATTTCAAAGGGAGTTATTGTACAAGGTTCAACATTAAATGTTCTGGGTAAGAGCCTAAGAGGTTTCATTTTAAAACTCATAGTCTTGGGTTCAAATCCTAAGATAGATATTTTGTTGTAAAAATATATTAAAATATTATAGTACTTTCATAATATTAGTAGGTTTTTAGCTAATCCTCCAACTAATTGAATATGAAATTATAGACAATTTTAAGATTATTTTATTTGCGGTTAACGAGCAATCAATTATTTATTTTCGAACTCCTTTCAAATTTCAGATGTTTATTGACGAAGTTCTAGAGTTGGTCGAGCTATATCCAGTGAGAAATTTCATAGTCGGTCTTCCTGGAATAGATGGTTTATCATTTGAGCAGAGAAAGAGGCTTACAATTGCAGTAGAATTGGTAGCAAATCCTTCCATTATATTCATGGATGAGCCAACAACTGGTCTTGATGCTAGAGCTGCAGCAGTTGTTATGCGTACTGTTAGAAACACAGTTGATACAGGAAGAACTGTTGTATGCACAATTCATCAACCAAGTATTGATATATTTGAACATTTTGATGAGGTAAATATGAATATCAAGATTTTGAAAATGAAACTACTATTTATATAATGTGATTTATAAGGTAATACTCACCCTTGGCATGTCTTGAGTTCAGCTACTTTTAATGAAGCGAGGTGGACAAGTGATGTATGAAGGTCCTCTTGGTCAAAATTCTGAGAAACTTATACAGTACTTTGAGGTAAAATTGTACCATGATAATGTATAAAATTAAATCAGTTAGATGTCAGAAATCTTACAGATGTGTATAACATTTTTCAGGCTATTAAAGGAATTCCTAAGATTGAGGATGGATATAATCCAGCCTCATGGATGCTGGACATAACTTCTCCTGTGGTTGAGTCTCAACTTAATATAGATTTTGCTGAATTATACACTAAGTCAGGCCTTTACCAGTAAGCTACAGTCAAAGTCATAACTATACTCCAAAAGATTCCAGCTTCTTTTTTTTTTCTTTATATTTACTTGAAATTTCTCATAATGTTTTACTTTTTCATACTTTTTTTTAACTCTTTTCTAGAAAGAACCAGGAACTTATCAAAGAACTATCTACACCAGCACTAGGAGCAAAGGACCTTTACTTTCCGTCTAAATACTCCCAATCATTTGTTACTCAATGCTACGCTTGCTTATGGAAACAGTACTTATCCTATTGGAGGAATCCACAATACAATGCTAACAGATTCGTCATGACAATAATTTTTGGCGTTATCTTTGGAATTGTTTATTGGAAAAAAGGAGATAAGATGTAAGTCTAAAGGTTGTTTCATAATATAACACTTTGCCAATTCTTGTTAACTTCTGCATTATTTCTAACTCCAATAACCAAATAAACAATTATATGTTTCTATACAAGTTTTTTTCAATAAAAATATGGAGTACAGAAATATTATTCTAAAATGTAAATCACTAGTGTCTTCAACAAATTTTGTTTCGTAGACCAAATCATCATAGTATTCTTTTTTTGCTACAGATCTTCAATAAGAACTATTGCTCTCTTTACATATGAAAAAGTGAAACCAGCAATTGATTTGTTAAGATGTCCTTGGATTCATAATTGTATGGAATTACATGAGAAAAAAATATCATGTTTTCAGGCAAAAAGAACAAGATTTGTTGAATACGATTGGAATTTTGTTTGCATCTTGTATTTTCCTTGGAACCGTCAATGCAAACATTGTACAACCTGTTGTTGCAATAGAAAGGATAGTTCTCTACCGGGAAAGATCTGCTGGAATGTACTCAGAATTGCCCTATGCAATTGGCCAGGTGAAAACTGCCAAACCCTTCACTTAAAATAATATTAAGAAAGACAACTTGTTACACATTTCATTAAAATAACTACTGTCTTGCAGGTAGCAATTGAAATACCTTATGTTGTAATCCAAAGTCTAGTATATTCCATTATCCTCTTCTCGATGATTGGGTTTCACCAACAAGTTGAACATTTCCTTTGGTTCAACTTCTTCACTTTCATGTCCTTTATCTACTACACATTATATGGAATGATGATTGTGGCTCTAACACCAAACCTTCAAATTTCTACAATCATTATGACTTTCTTCACATGCTTATGGAACCTATTCGCTGGTTTTCTTATTCCAATGACGGTTAGTATACGACTGCAATCATAAAATATATTTCTTACTTTTAATAGTCTGCATTATTATGGAATAAAAGGATAATATTTCACAACTACTGCACCTATTCACATCACTCTATCTCTTTTAAGTCTTATGTCCTGTTGCCACTAAAGTGATACATAGGGAAGTAAAATTGAAGTAGGATATCCAGTCAAAGGACATTAAATATCTCAGAAAAAATATGTAAAATTATTATTATTTGACCATTATTGTACCTCAGAAAAATCTTTATTAAAAAGTATAGTTAGCTCTTTATTATTTGACTACTATTGTATGAAACATCTTAAGAAGATCCTTGAAAAATAATACTAGTATTTTAATTTTCAACTAAACAACCAAAATTTCATCTAATATTTTATTTTTATTTTTATAGAAAATGCCAATATGGTGGAGGTGGAATTATTGGACATCTCCTGTGGCATGGACAATATACGGATTGGTGACATCACAGGTGGGTGACATGAACAATCCAATAGAGGTTCCTGGCTTTAGCCCCATGACAGTAAAAGATTATCTTGAGAGGCAGTTTGGCTATAAACATAACTTCCTTGGATTTGTTGCTTTGGCTCATATAGCTTTCAGCCTTGTCTTACTTTTTTTATTTGCTTATGGCATCAAGTTTTTAAACTTCCAAAAAAGATGATCATATCTGACAAATTGATATGAACACGTACGGTCATACAAAATGTCATTAGGTTATATTACCGGTAAAACAAATCGACAAAACTTATATGAATAATAATACATTGTTCAATTTGCAATGTAACTTTTCTCAATTGTCTTTTGTTCATTAGTGTTTTTCTAAAAGATTTGATGATAATCAATGTAACAACCTTAGCGGAAGTTAAAATGCCTTTATAATCCATCATTAGATGTGGAAATGAGGTTAGAATGTATAAGAATTGGTTTAATGGGTTTACTTAAGAGCTAAGTAAATAAACTTGCTCCCTAAGTCATAAAAAAAGTGTTTTGACCCACCTCATTTGTTAAGAAAATCAAAATTTTGCTTAGAATACAAATTTTGTCAAGTAATACGTGTCAGGCCTAGGCTGGCTTGGGACACATGGTACATTATCATAGGGTAGATAATTTAAATATGGTTTTGAGAGATAATTGATATTTATTTAAATTTGTTTTTTTTGACATAATTGTTAGTAGGTGTTGTATGATATTCATATGTATGTCATTGTTAGATACGGAATAAAGGTGCAACCTTTATATAGAATAAGATTGCTATTGCTACATCCATATTCCTCTAAAATTTGTTGATTGTTGCTCCATCATATGTTTCTCACGCTCCTCCTGCTGTTGTAGTTGGGCTCTCGATTCTTGCTCTCTACTTTTACTAAATTCTAGATGTGAATGTTAATTCCACGTCTCTAATACCAACAACATTATTGGTGTGAGAATATGGCGAGTTGCATCAATGTTGATCCATTATCAATGTTGATTTCAATAATCATAACAATGAATTGCTCTTCAATCAGGTTAACCTGATGAGCATAGCTTGACCTATTCCTACACTTGTGTGCCATATGATCTGGTTTCCCACAATTGCAACAAATGAATGGTGAGCTAAAGTCATTTATAGAAGGTGGTTGCTGCTTCACAATTGGGGTCTTTGGAGGGTCCCATTTTTTTTACAGTTCTTTGGATTGTAGTTCTAATTCTTAAGTAACTTTATGGTTGGCTTTAGAGTTGCACTAATGAGCTTTTTCTTATTGTTTGAAAAAACTAATACTTCAACTTTCTGGTCTTGCTTTCGAGAATCTTCCTCAATTTGGAGGTGTGGGTTATCAGACTTTCTAGTGACAATTCTTTTGTTTTATACTTGAGAGAATTTTTAAAATCTTCCAAGCAAGGGTGTTTATCTATAATGTCTACAATTTGAAATTGTTTATCCAAAGTCATATCTTTAGATATGATCTCATTATCTATCTTTTGAATTTCATGGGATTGACCCTCCACGAATTTGTCATCGGTCATCTGATACTTGAGATAGCGGTTCACAACATACTTTTTAGCTTGTACTTCCTTGATATCATATTTCTTATTCAAAGCATCCCAATTATTTCTAACAATATTGTTGTACTGTAATATTCATACAAATCATCAGCAAACCTATTAAGAGTATAATTCTTACAAAGGTAATCATTATTTTCCGATAGGTTAATTCATCATCTTTCATATCATTTTCTGTATGTTCAGCTGTTTTTGTAACCATTGGAATCTCATCTTTTAGAACATTAGAAATCTTTTTCATCTTTAAGAAAAATATCATCTTTTGCCATTGTTTGAAGTGACTTCCCTCAAATTTAAATGGTTTATCGAAATCAGAAGCAACAATACCGAATCTAGTAATTTCTTTTGTAGACATGGATAAAAGAAACGTCTTAAAATTACAGTTTTTGATTTTCGAAAAACTATATTGAAAAATACTTTTCAACGACAAAAAATATTACTAGATTGAGTCACGAACTAGGTTGCTCCCTTAAAGACGTTTAGCGACACTGCCTTAAATTGTGTAAGACAGACTATCCACCATGAAATCTCTAAGATAAAACAACCCAATTACACTATCGATATTCTAATGCATTATAGAAAATCATTATTCAATTACACCTTCTAAATATGACAATTAAGACCACTCGTAATATTTTAAAAAATAATTTAGAATTTTTGATACTTTCAAAAGTTGGTGTAATCAATGCCCTCTAGCTGACAAGCCTTGTGCGACAAGTCTTGCCTTATTTTTGACTACTTCACATTTTTCATTTAGCTTGTTTCTGAAAACTCACATGGTTCCAATAGTGTTCTTCTTTGGTCTATGTACTAGATCTCAAGCATCATTCTTTTTGAATTCATTCTTCTTACATTGCCAAAATCCACCTGTCATCTACCAATGCTTCATTAACAAAGGTAGACTCAATTGATTAGAGTAAGTCAAACAAAATGGTATCTTTTAGTGATGATCTAGTCCTTAAAAGATCACTTGCACTTCCAATGATTAGAGTTTCAGGATGTGATGACTTGTACTTCCATCCAGATCTTCCTAATTACTTATCTTGACTTGACTTAATCAAATTCATCCTTTGAAGATTTGTCATCTTCTTTTGATTTTCTTGTATCATCTAATTTTTTAGGTTCTTATGGTTTGTTTGCATCTGCTTCCTCTAGTTTTGGTAAATCTACACTATCATCATCTTGCTTTGATTTTTCAAGATCAGGCTTTTTGTCATCAAATTTAAAATGTATGGGTTCTTCTACAATCTGAGTTTCCCTATTAAACACTCTATGAACCTTAGATCTTTCAGATTATCCAATTAAGGTACACTTTTGAGATCTACAATCAAATTTACCAAGGTTATATTTAGTGTTAAACATAGAACAAGTACAACCAAATTGTTTAAAGCAAAATATGTTAGGCTTTTTACCTTTCCAAAATTCATATGGTGTTTAATTCAATATAGACCTAACTAAGACTCTATTTTGAATATAACATGGAGTATTAATTACTTCAGCCCAAAAGTACTTTGCAACATTCATCTCATGTAACATGGTTTTGACCATTTCTTAAAGTGATCTATTCTTTCTTTCTACAACTCCATTATGTTGGAGAGTTCTAGGAGAGGAGAAGTTGTGAGAGATTCCATTCTCATCACAAATGTTTTTGAAGAACTTGTTTTCAAATTCTCCTCCATAATCATTTTTAATTGTTACAATCTTAAGACCTTTTTTATTCATTACTTGTTTGTAAAATGTGATAAACACTTGATGGTATTCATCCTTACTTCTTTAGAATTTTACCCATCTCCAACTAGTGCAATTATCTACTATAACAAAGCTATATTTATTTCCATTTAGATAGATTGTTTTCACCAGCCCAAAGAGATCTACATGTAAGAGCTCAAGGGAATTTGAAGTAGAGACAAAGTTATTAGGGGTAAAGGTGTTTTATAACTAAGCTTAGGTAGACCTCCAACTAGTTGAAGTTTATTAAGTTTTGAAATTAATCTAAGGTTTGGATGACCTAATCTTTTGCGCCAAATTAGTTTCTCTTCATTTACTGACATCAGACACTTTACCTTTTTTTTTTCTTCTAGACTAAGCAGATTTAAGTTATAAATATTGTTTTGCCTCTGACCTGTAAATACTACAAACCTATGCTATCAAAACACTAGGTATCGGAAGAGTTCAAATGCTAATGACACATCTTGCATTTGTTGGACAAATCTATGCTCATACCAGCTTCGATGAAGCTTCTCTAAAGATACCACACACACAATTACGTCACTACGTGGTAACTTTTCGAAATCGTGATATCTGACCGATTATTATCAAATTGTATGCATTTTTTATAAATTATTTTATATTATTATTAGTCATTTTTCATTACTTTCAATTTATGTCAATCAAATATATGAGTAATATTTTACGTTATCAATCTTCATTTCACGTATATACATAATTTATTGAATGATTTCATACATTGAAAATTCGATTACTAATTCAATTCTCATTAAATTTTTTTATAATGTTTCTATAACGCACTATTTATTATAAGTAATATTTTACCGTATCATTACACTTATCATTACACTTATGAGCATCAATCTTGCTTTCATGCACAATTATTTCATTTAGGGGTCAAGAATGATTTCATACATAAAAAACTCAACTACTCATTAAATTCAATGAAAAAAAACCACCTAATCACTCATAAATATCGTCATAAATGTTCTTTATCTAATTTTTTATATTATCTCAATATGGTAATTGTCTCAATATGGTAACTGTAATAAATTAGTATAAATAAGTCAAGACCAGTTCGAAAGTCTTAATTCGAAATCATCTTTTTCGACGTCTCTGCGGTAACTCTTCGAAAATGTTCATATACAATTATTCCAATGATTTCATTAGTTGAAAATTCAATAACTCATTACATTTTTCTATAATATTTTTATAATGTATTAATTTTTATTGTGAGTAATATTTTACACTATCAATTATACTTAGTAATATATTATATTATCAATCCTCAATTCACGAACAATTTTATTATTCCACTTAGAGTGAGTAATGATTTTATAAATTGAAAATTCAATTACTCATTAAATTCAATTGAAAAAAACTACCTAATCACTCATAAATATTGTCATAAATGTTCTTTATCAAATTATTTTTCTATAATATTTCTGTAATGAACTTTTTTATTATAAATAAAATTTTACCCTATCTTTACACTTAATTGTATCAATCTTGCTTTCATGCACAATTATTTCACTTAGGGGTCAATAATGATAGCATACATTGAAAATTCAATTACTCATTAAATTCAATGGAAAAAAACCACATAATCGCTCGATCCAAAGAAACTGATTACCGTCTCGCCAAGTCTCGATTCGAAATCATCTTTTTCGACGTCTCTACGGTAACTTTTTGAAATCGTGAAATATGATCGATTTTTCTCAAATTGTAGGCATTTTTTATAAATTATTTTATAATTTTATTAGTCATTTTTTGTAAGACCCATAGTGTTAAATTATAATTTATATATTTTGGTGTATTTTGGTATTGAACTTTGAGACTTTTTAGCCAAGTTTTTGATATTTTGAGTTTAATGCTCAAAAATATATTTTGATGCCCGATTAACATATTCGTCGATAAATAAATTAGATTAATTGCGGTGAATCTTTTGTCAAAGAATAATTTATTTATGTTACAAAGAATTTAATATCGGGCAGTTTTGTTAAAAATATCTCGAGTTGCTGAAAGTTGTTTCTGTCAATTGAGTTGCGACGAGAGTAGATATTTTAACAAAAAGTGGTTTGGGAAGTGATGGGTGAAATGTTAATTTTATGAAATATCTAGATATTTTTAGATATTTATATATATATATATATAAAGAAAAGAAAACTGAAGGAAAAAAGGAAACAGAGGAAGAAAACTAAACGGTTCCCCTGCCTTTGCGAGCCAACCCCTCCTCCTTCTCCCTTCTTCTTCTTTTACTTTCTTTGCCTTCTTTTGCTTTAAGAAAAGAAACCCAAGGCTTAGTGGGTGAGAAAGAATAAATTTTCAGCTTCTTTCTTCTTCTTTGATTCGAAAACGGAGAAAAACGGTATTAGAGGTTTTCAAAACCGTTAATCACAAACCTCCACTTTTCTTCGACATTTGAGCTTCATTTCAAGAAGTGATAGAAAGGAAAGTTGCTCACCTCCATGCTACGGTGCTAGTGAACTAACTTTGGAAGCAACGTCGTGAGTAGAAATTTTACCAAAATTAATCGCGGTGTCGTAATCGCTTGTTAGAGTTATCGTTAAGGTAAGGGCTCCTTCCAAACTTTTAGTTTGCATTTAGGGGCTTATCTATGGTTGAGTGGAAAAGAAATTTGTTAGGGTTGAAGTGTAGATTTGGGGAAAATGAATTTAATGCTTTTATGGGTGAAATTTTAGAGTTGGGTTTTTTGGTGATATTGATGAGTGTTTTGTGGAAAATGAATTTAGCTCATTTATGTCTGGTTTTGAGAAAATGAAATT
This sequence comes from Cicer judaicum, assembly GCA_037974835.1. Taxonomy (NCBI): domain Eukaryota; kingdom Viridiplantae; phylum Streptophyta; class Magnoliopsida; order Fabales; family Fabaceae; genus Cicer; species Cicer judaicum. The sequence goes on along the minus strand of JBBPBS010000968.1, from coordinate 1,125,940 downwards.
TGATGCGTTTGAGTGGTGGGTTGTGATGATTTGTGTTTATCGTGTTTGACATGTTCATAATTAATATTATAAATTTTGAGATGTGTTTGTGTGGATTTTGTGGAAAAATGAATTGATGTGATTTGGTGTGAATTGTTGATTGAATTTGAGAATATGCCTGAGTATGCTCTGTGTGGAATTTAAAAATCATTAAATTTAAATGAGTATTAAAAATGGGGAATCTTTTAATATCTACGTTTACTTAATGATTGTCGTGAAAATCGTTATACTTAAATGAGTATTAAAACTAGAGAATCTTTTAATATCTGCATTTACTTAATGATTGTCGTGGATAGATTCAGAGTATGCTCATGCATTTCATAGTACATGACGACCCGTGATAGGTGGCACCTCGGTAAATAGTACTTCGGCTTGTGATAGGCGGTATATTTACGATTTACGTTTTTAGTAAATCGTGCTGACCTGTGATAGGTAGCACCTCGGTAATTTAGTACTTTGGCCTGTGATAGGCGGTACAATTATGATTTACGGCCCTTCGAGGAGGGTTTTGGTTTAGAATTCTGAGTCCATGCATTTTGGCATATACGCATTGCATTACAGTGCTTGGCACGCGAGTCACATTTTATTCAAGCTTATGATTGAGTGTTTGAACTCAAGTGGTTGTTGTGTTTGTGCTATAATTGCTAAGTGTGAATGTTTTGGTTTTGTGAGAAGTGTGATTGATTGCAAAACCTTTTTAAAACTCAAGTTTTTATGGTGACTTTTCTATAATTGCTAAGTGTGAATGTTTTGAATATGTGTGTAAGTGTGGTTGATTGTAAAACCTTTTCGAAACTCAAGTTGTCATGAAGATTGTGCTATAATTACTAAGTGTGATTGTTTAGATTTGTGTGTAAGTGTTGATTGATTTCGAAAACCCTTTTAAAAGCTGAATTTTGCTATTTTTCTACTATTTTTCTGATGTGTATTCGAATACAGAAGGTTGTATTCGAATCTAGACATCCTATTTTTGTTGTTGACTTATATGTAGTCGAATACAGAAGGATGTATTCGAATACAAACATGTTTTTGTTGTTGACTTATGTGTAGTCGAATACAAAAGGTTGTATTCGAATACAAACATGTTGTTTTTGTTGCTGACTTATGAAACAACCTTGTATTGGAATACAGAGATGTTGTATTCGAATACAAAGATGCTGTATTCTAATACAACAATGCAGTTTTGTTAAAAATTTCATTTTTCAACTTTGTTTATGCATGTCTAGCATACGGAAACCCTTTCAAGGTGCATGTTAAGTTGAAAGGTTATTTTGTGCATTTAAAAACGTAAATGTTATGTGTTAATTGTTAATTTTTGTTGGTGACCCTTTACAACTATTGAGGAAATCTGGGCTTTGCCCTCATATGAGATCCAAGATCTTCCCACCGGTTAGTATCATGTGAATGAGAATGTAGTTGGACACACCTAACTGGAGCTGTGTCAGGAGGATCTTGCGGGGCGCGTAAAGATGATCTGGAATGTATATTTTTTTGTAGAATGATCAAATTAGGTTGACGTATAGGGACTAAATGTCTTTCTTTTTAGGTTGTGTTTATTTTAATTTGGAAGACTGTACCTATACCAATATTGTCAGCTTGACATTTTATTTTGATGGGTTTCGTTACCACTTTTTGATGTGATGTGGGGAGTTAAAATTCTTGGGGCAGTGCTTTTGTACAGGTGTCTGCCGAGAATACCCCAAGGGTATGAGCTATGTCTGATAGGCCTCATAGCCCCGGTGTATTTTGATGTTTGAATAATTTGGATTTTAATTTCAAAAACTATTCTGCTGCTTGTAAATATTTGTTGACTTTGTTATGTTCCGACTTAAATATTTATCCAAAAGTATTTCATTCTTTATTTCTTTGTTTTTATGAATTTGTTTTGAAAAAAAAAATACACTCGTGCTGTTAAAAATTCGGGTGTTACATTTTTCATTACTTTCAATTTATGTCAATCAAATATATTAGTAATATTTTACGTTATCAATCTTCATTTCACGTATATACACAATTATTCAATGATTTCATACCTTGAAAATTTAATTACTAATTCAATTCTCATTACACAATGATTTCATATGAGTATCAATCTTGCTTTCATGCACAATTATTTCATTTAGGGGTCAATAATGATTTCATACATAAAAAATTCAATGGAAAAAAACCACCTAATCACTTATAAATATCTTCATCTATTTCTTTGTATTATCTCAATATGGTAACGGTAATAAATTGGTAAAAATAACTCAAGACCAGCTCGAAAATCTTGATTCGAAATCATCTTTTTTGACGTCTATGCGGTAACTCTTCGAAAATGTTCATACACAATTATTCCAATGATTTCATTAGATGAAAATTCAATTACTCATTACATTTTTCTATAATATTTTTATAATGTATTTATTTTTATTGTGAGTAATAATTTACACTATCAATTACACTTAGTAATATATTACATTATCAATCCTCCTTTCATGAACAATTATATTATTCCACTTAGAGTGAGGAATGATTTCATACATTGAAAATTCAATTACTCATTAAATTCAATGGAAAAAACCGATCAAATCACTCATAAATATTGTCATAAATGTTCTTTATCAAATTATTTTTCTATAATATTTCTGTAATGAACTTTTTTATTATAAGTAATATTTTACCCTATCATTACACTTATTAGTATGAATCTTGCTTTCATGCACAATTATTTCACATATGGGTGAATAATGATTTCATACATTGAAAATTCAATTAGTCATTAAATTCAATGGAAAAAAATTAGATAATCACTCATAAATATCATTGCTCTTTATCTACTTCTTTGCATTATCTCAATATGATAATGGTAATAAATTGTTACAAATCAGTCAAGACCGGCTCGATCCAAAGAAACTGGCGACCGTCTCGCTGAGTCTCGATTTGAAATCATCTTTTTTGACGTCTCTGGGGTAACTCTTCGAAAATGTTCATACAAAATTATTCCAATAATTTCATTAGTTGAAAATTCAATTACTCTTATATTGTTATAATGTATTTATGAATTTATTTTTAAGATGAGTAATGATTTTATACATTGAAAATTATATTACTCATTAAACTCAATGAAAAAAAAATCACCAAATCAGTCATAAATATTGTATTATTTGTATTATCTTATCATGGTAATGATAATAAATTGGTATGAATAAGGTATCTCTCCAAAGAAAGTGACAACTTCTGTCCAGTCCTTCCTGTAACTCTTCGAAATCTTGAAATTTTACCTACATTATTATCAAATTTAATACATAAAACAAACTCCCAAATTTATTTTGTTGTCACCTTATTATGCATTTTTTTTAAATTTTTGTATAACATTTTAATGCATTTATAATTACTCTCAATTTATGTCAATCAATTATATGAGTAATTATAATGCATTTATATTATTATCAATCAATTTAATTTCAATTTATGTCAATCAATTACTTTCAATTTATTTCTCAATACATTTAAATACATCGAAACTAAATTAATGCATATAATAAAAATCTATATACCTTAAAGGACATGGATTCATATTCATATATACTTCTATATCTTAAAATTTCAATATCTACCAAATGAGTAAGCTATAAATACTTTAATCATACTAACATCTTTTAAAAAACCAAACTCATAATAACATCTTTTAAGAAACCAAACAAGTCATAACATTTCATACTCGTATAATTTTACAAATAATTTTTTAATTTTCAATATTTTTAATAAAAACATCAAATAAATTTTGAGAATAAATAAATTAAATAATATTATTAATATTATCATTTTATAAAATAAAAATATATACTCTATTTGACAGAAAATAAACAAATTTATTAAAAATAATTATAAAATACGAATATATTAAAAAAGTTATTTCTAATTATTAAAATACATAAATTTATTTAAAATTATAATATATATATGAATATATTAAAAAATATATTGAACAAAAGTTTACTATACATGTATTCTGAAAAAATATATTAACACTAAACTTTTATCAATGAAATTATGTATATCAATACATATTTTTAGAATACATGTATAGTAATACTCAATAAATATATTCACAATATAGCAATACTCAATACATATTTTTAAGCATTGTCATTTTTTTCAGTTAATTCCAAAATGAAATCCAGACAACGTTCTTGAACTTCTTTAATTTGATCATGATGAAATGATCTCGAGTCATCAAATATCTTAAGGAAAGAAAACACAATCAATAATAGTTGAATCCTAATTTTTTTATCATACGATATTAAAAAACACAATCAATAACAACTTATATATTTTTATAATACGAACATAAATTAACGTACTTGCATCCATGAGTCAACAATACTGGCTATTATAATATTTAACATATGTAACATGACATAGTAGTCACACTCATAATTTGAAGCTGACTTTTGACTCTAAAATTGAAATCACAAAAAATTGTTAAATGCATAAAAACATTATAATATTATAAATGAAGTTATTCATTTGTAAACAATTTACTATAGAAAAACTCCACGTTATCTTCGGTTAAATTCTCAAACCTAGCAACCTATAATAACCTTCGAAAGTTCTAGAAATTAAAAATGGTTATTAAAATTATGTTATAAAACATATTACAATACTTATGAACAATATCTATAAATTAAATACTTATGAATCAACAACGTGGCATATTTTTTTTATCTAGCTTACTTCCCAATGAACATATAAAGACTACATTAAGCTCCTTAAGATTAATAATAAGCAATTACTAATGATGACTACAATGAACAATTAAACATTGTTATATTCAATTTTCTGTATTATAAACGATAACTATAATAGAAAATACTTACTTTATGAGATAAGGTTTTAGGTAACAAGTTCTTTTTTTCTCGTACAACTTCTTTTGAATGTGGACAGCAGCATTAATTGAACCATTTTCACTTTAGATGAATAATGGGTCAATAAATTCATACATTTCACTCTTACCTAATTCAATACAATGATGATGTAGATACCTAAGATATGAAACTTAATTTTCATTATAAATGAAATTCATAAATTTGACAAAATTTATAATTAAAACATACTTATATTAGGTAAACTTGTAAAATAGTGATGCATATCTCTTATTTACCCATACACAACTCTATAATATCTTTCAATGAAAGGAAAAGAAAAACTAGTTCCACCATGTTCCAACTTAAATACTAAAGGCTTTGACATATTCATTGTCATTACCATCAATTGTTTAATAGAATTTAGTTAAAAATTTTGCCATTTTGGTAGAATATCATCTTTCGTTGATACCTCAATAGCCTAAACAATAAAAATAATATATTAGCTAACATATTTAAAATGACTGAAGTACATAAGTACATAAAAATATGTGTAATAGATACCTTATTAAAAACAAGTTATAAAAGTCTTTTTGGCCATTGAATAAAACTATTGGGGTTTTGACCAACTGTTGACACCTCATCAGTGGGCATAGGTATCTAAGCATTTGCATCTAGCACCTTGGTAACCACAACCCTCACCATATCATTATTTAAAGTGGATTATGTATAATTGGTCCCAACGTGTACACATCAGCATATGCCACAATATGAGTATGCCTATTAATATATGATTCACAATGTTCTGGGATATCTTCCTCTTCAACTAGTATAGGTGGCACACAAGAACAACTACCTTTTGTTCTTGCATGTAAAGTGGTATTAGGAGAGCAAATTGGGAAATTATTATTTTGTTGAGAGAAAGTCATAGATGATATATCTTGCCTCACTTGCTCTCTAATCACCTTAGTAAGCTCTGTTTTTAAAGTCTCTATTTGGTCACTAATCATAATAGGTGGAGTAAAGGATGAACTAGAATATAATCCAAAGTGTTGTCGATTTCCCACACCTCTCCCAACTTCCCGAACACGACCAGAGTGTTCAGGTTGCCCAATGAATTTCGTCAAGATATCTTGACATCGTTTTGGATGGAAGTTTGCTTGAGATGTTTGTTCCACAAGAGAATCCTACTCCACATACAATTTCATGTATATATAATATACTTGTTATGCATAAATATGTAATTAGTAAAATAGAATTACATATTTACTTATAACTTTTTCAATAATAAGACATGTTTCTTCTGTGTACTCTTCTGATGGGGTTTGTTGAGCTCTCTTCCATCTATCAGAGCGTGATGGTGGAGATGAAGGTGGAATTTCTGAATCTCCAACTTAATTTTTTCCTTTCTTTTAATTTATCTTGAATCATCCTTTTCTCCAGTAATGCATATCCCCCACGAGACAATTTGTGGATGTACTTATTAAAAGATTGAATCCTTTGTGCCTTCTTTATTTTCTCCTATTGTAAATAACAAACCAATTAAAGATAGGCTTAATTGTAGTTTTGGTCCCCCTATTTTAGTTGAATCACGAAAGTAGTCCCTCGATTTTATTTCTCCTTAGTTTTGGTCCCCCAAACAGAATTTTGATCAAAAACTTGATGACATATCATTTTTTAAGCCACACCATACCATTTATGATAATAGATTTCAGGTAATATTGTTGCACCACAAGATCTTGAAGCATAGTATGGCTTAAGTAAGCACACAAAAATGACACTTCATCAAGTTTTGGACCAAAATTCTATTTGGGGGACTAAAATTGGGGATAAATAAAATAGAGGGACTATTTTCATGATTCAGCTAAAATAGAGGGACTAAAACTACAATTAAGCCTTAAAGATAATACTAAAATATTAGATAGAGCAATCAAATCATATATACAACTAACCTGAAAGGAAGGATCCTCTCTGGTTTTAATGGACGCTTTGTGACTCAGGTCCTCATTATTTAAATATCTGATTGTTAGTGTAGCTTTAAATACTCTCCAATGCTCACCCATATATTGAATTTGTTTTTTTTTTTAATAAATTCATTATTAGGAACATGCCATATTTCCTACATTACATAGGAAATATAATATTTAGTATATAACAATATCATAGTTAAGTACAATAGTAACAAAGATAATTAAAATTACATACATATCGCCCATATTTTTGTCTTCACGTCTTCATGTACTTTAACCCATTCATTGGCCAAAATATTGACTTTGTCTTGAGCAAGGGAAGCCATATGATCAATGAAATCTTTTTTGTTATCGTCTATAGGTAGTCCAATTGATTTATCAAAACCAACCGTTAACTTATTACACTATTTACACTTACGTAACAACTTTGTCATCTGTGTGTCGCATGTACTCTTTTTTTGGGTAGAGTTAGTATCTGATCCACTTTGTGAAGAAGCTGAGGGATCACCCATGTGTCTTTGTTTTAAAAATATATGATTATGGTCAATAACAATTCAAAATTAAAAATAACGAATAAATAACATGACACAATATATAAACTATCATATAAGGATGATACTATTGTAAGTAAAAAATTATAAACAAAACAAAATTTATATATATTAAACTATGATATTGTACCGTTTTATTTTCTAAAATTGTCGTGTTTGAATATTCTCTCATATCCCTTCTTGATGATGATCACGAATGACATACACATCTTCGTCTATATTTTCCTCAATGAAACCATGTATTTGTTTTGAGAAAGAAGGAGTCTAAAAAATATCTAGTAGTGAATCTAGATTTTCATTAGGTCCATACATGTTTTTACTTTGGAGAACCATCGACCACCTTTTGTTAGAAGAATCACTAACATAAAACACTTGTCTTACTTGAGATGCCATAATAAAAGGCTCATCCTGATAAGCTACTTATTCAAGGTCTACCAATGTAAAACAAAATTCATTAATTTTAACACCGTTGTTTATGTCAATACATTTACATTTATAAACAAGAACTTTATATTTAATAAAATCTGACATCCCAAATCTCTTCAATGATCCCAAAGTACGATATTGATGCTACAATACGATTTTTATCATTTGAACTTGAAAAGTGCATTGACTCTACGACAAACATAACTCCACTATTTTGCATTGTATTTTTGTCATCTTGAGCTTTTGTATAGAAGGTAAAATTATTAATATCGTAGTCGGTCCAAATTATGACATCAAAATTAGGCTCATCTACTAGCCATTTTAATGTAACATAACATGTATTATCGATTAAAATGGTTTCTTTAAACCACTTTAAGAAAGTCTTGTTATGTTCGTTCAACAACCACTTTTCATTCATTCAAGGATTTTTTCCTTGACAATGTTTTTGTGAGTAGAAAGGTAAGGTTGAACATCCTCAATATTATTTAATATATACAAATGTTCTTGAAGTAATTCCTCATGCCTTGTGCTCTTATGTTTTAATCCTCATATAACCTTAATTGTCCATCTCTTCTCATGACAAGACTTAGGAATTCCTATAGTGTCTGCTTTCGACATATAGTCTAAACAAAATTCAATAGCTTCTTCTGCATGTACCTTTGAAAAATAGTTGCTTCAAGACGGTTTGGATTCTTCATATACCCTTTTAAGATCTTCATGCATCGCTCAATTGGATACATCCACCTTAAATAAACAGGACCATACAATCTAATTTCTCTCACTATATGAACAATTAAGTGAATCATAATGTCAAAAAAAAGGAGGAAAATACATCTCCAATTGGCCCAAAATAATAACAGCTTCATTTTCCAACTCATTTAATTTTTTAGGATCAATGACTTTGCTACATATAACATTGAAGAATAAGCACGACCTAGTTAAAAATCTCTCACTTTTTTAGGCAATATTCCACGAATAGCCACTGGTAGTAGTTGTTTCATTAATACAAGAGACTTTAAACTAACTAATTTTAGATATTTCATTCAGATAAGACTATTTACATTTGAAGAATATCATGTTGGCACTTTTAATGTCCTTAGAAACTCACAAAAATGTCTTTTCCCATATTTTGATAAGGTATGACAAGTTGAAATATGTCCGCTTTCTTGATGATTTTGGAGCTAATTCTTGTCATATACCTATCTCAACCATATGTAAACCAGCATTCAAACCCTCCTTTGTTTTTCGTGGAATGTTGAGAAGTGTTGCAATCACACTATCACACACATTTTTCTCCACGTGCATCACATGAATACAATGTCTAAGAAATCTCCAATGCCCAACGTAAGTGGTTATCCTTCCATGTTTTAATTGGAGGTAGCATGTGCCTTCTTTACATGTTGGAGACACTTTATGCCCCTTTACACTACAACCGTGGAAAACATTGCTGGTGCAAAATAACATTGCATGCATTTTAAAATAATAACAATCAAACACTTCAACACTTTCCTCTCAAAGAGTTCTCAAGTCTTTAATCAATGGAGATGAATAAACATCTATGTAATTTCCAAGTTTCCTTACACGCAATATCATCATAGAAAACATAATTTGTTTGTGTTTGATGCAAATCAAATGAGGTAAGTTGTAGATAATTAAGAGAATAGGCCATGAACTGTGGTTACTACTTAATTTTCTACATCAGTTCATTCAACCTGTGGAAAGTCCAAGTCTATGGTTTCTTGGCTCATTCCCTTATTGAGGATACAATTCATCAACTTTCTTCCATTGCAATGAATTAGTCAGATGACAAAGTTGTCCATCACATTGTTCTTGCATCAACATGCCATCAAATATTCTTTGCATCATTGACATTAACGAATAATCGTTTGTACCTTGGAATTATTGGAACATACCATAACAGCATCGCAGAAGGACCTGTTGTGCTTCAATCACAATTGGAATCAACATCCTTCACTTTATAGTGTGAGAACCCACACCTAGGACATAGGTTCAACTCTTCAAACTCATTTAGGCATGCATGTATTTTCTGATACTCCATACCCAGTAGACACAATATCTTCTTTGTCTCATAATAACGGTTTGACAATGTGTTATCTTTGGGAAGTATTTTATTCTACAACTTAAGCAATTCCGTGAAGCTTTTGTCTGTCCATCCATTTGTCACTTTCAATTTGAACAATCTTAGCACCGCAGACACTCATGTGAAGTTAGTGCATCCCTGATACAAAGCCTCTTATTTTTCATTGCACAAACTATCAAAAACATGTGCATGTTGAAAAGTCTATTTTCCAATACGAAGAATCATGTCCTCAAGCCAATTGTTCATTAATTTCACTAACTTCATGTCTTTCTGATACATTTGCCATGTTTAACGAATCACCATGTCATATCCATTTTGTATAACTCTGACAAATCCCATAACAAATAAGACGATTTCTTTTTTTTTTTTCAAAATATAATCGATTTCCATTTAAACATAACACAAGGAAAATAAAACTTTCCTTCATTTGTAGGAAGTTTTGTAAAGAAAATTGTAAATCTTCCTTCACACCTTTTTGATACACTTCACTCAAACGATTAGGATTCTCCCAACTATAACCCATAACTCCTTATGTTAAAAAAAAAATAACCATAAAGATTAAGGTGAAAGATTAAAACTGAAACAATTTTATTGTCTAGGAAGTGTATAGTTTCTTTTTTATTTATTTATTGTCCTAAAGTGTCGTATTCAATTAGCTAAGAGTAATCTAATAGTATATTGTTGTTTTCTTCCTTATTGTTATTATTTTGAATATTATTTTGCTCCCTATTCTGTCTACACATAAATTATACAAAGTTGAAGATGTAAAAAATATGTAATTTAACTTGCTAATACAACTGGAAAAATTTCTTGCATCCAACCAAAAGACTTAAAAACAAATCTTATGAAGCATATTATTATTTTTTAAAAAATTATGAAGCATAAGATGAAGAGAAATATTGTAACCTATACTTCAATAAGTGAATGCAAAATTTAGCACAAAAAAATAAAATAAAAAAGAAAATGCAAAAAATGAGTTCATCCATAGTCTTCAGAAAAAAGAAAACAAAATGATAAAGAAAGACTTCAAAAAATGTGTTTGGTGTGTCATTTTTCTTACTTTCTTTCCCATAATATATAGTTCTCCCTCAAATAAGATGTAATATTATTATTCTTTGGAAATGAACTTATCTCTATATATACTAATTATTTTAGCAACGTAAGATGTGGACAATTATTGTCATATGACTTACTTAATAAATTATCAACAATTGTAATGGTAGAAAGTTATAAAAAAATTGTTCACAATGATATCTCTACATAAATAAAGTTTAATATTCACTGAGCATGAACTTGAGAATCAAACATGTCTGAACAAATTAATGAAGTGGTGACGATAAAACGGAGGCAATGGATTGTGAAGTTGACGTTTGAGGAAAGCCAGGATGTCAGGTTGTAAGTTTTACGATATGGAGGTTATGGAATACAATGTGGAGTTTTAGAGATAACCACTTTAAACAAGTGTCAAATATTTACAAAATTATCACCGTCTCATGTTATTAAGTTGTTTACCTAAGTAACAGAACTTAAACATAGAGGAAGATGAGATATATTAATTTTTTATAACCATATTAAACGCATTACACATATTTAAAAAATTCCTACCGTCTCATTTTATTAACTCGTTTATACAGAAAACCGATTTAAACATACTTCCACCTCATTTGTTAACTTTGGTTGCACGTGACTTAACTCGTTGTATTAAAAACTCAAATTTCTACTAGTAGTATAGAATACATCTCTATATCTTACTTTTTTTATCAGACCCTGAACTCAGATTACATAAGCATTCAATAATTTTCATTCTCTAGTCATTGGGTTTAATTTCATCAGTATTCATGACTTCTATCTTGCATTTGTCGATAACATTCTGGACCGTAATGATTTTAGGAAAATGTTTTCTCAATAATTTATAACTAGAAAAATTTTGAACTATTTGATTTGCCTGAAATTTTTTAATACGCTCAAAGTACTTCTTAGTATGCTCAAAGTACTTTAGCAAATTTGGACTTACACATTTGCAAATTCAATCTAATTGGTTGATAATCAATTGTGAATTTCTGCTATCCAAAACGCTGCCAACTTTAAAACTGAACAAAAGTTTAAGCCCTGTGATTACAGCTTCATATTATGCTTCATTATTCAAGCATCTCCTAGATAACTATGATTTAAATTTAGTTGGATATCCTTGAGGTGATATAATTGTTAATAAAATTGTAATTCACAAATGATATTAGAGGAAGTTAAAAGTTAGTTAGAAGTAGTTAGAATTTTGTTTTAGCAATTACTGTGCAAACCGTTTGGTATAAATCTGTATTACCAAGTACATTCCTGAATAGTAATTGATCAATCTTTGTTTACTAGAACATTCCTGTTTACCACAACATTCCTGATCAATATTTTTTTACTAGAATATTCCTATACAATCTATTCTAATAATTGGCATCAAGAGCTTGGGGTTCTAGCCTAAGGGAAACACGAGTGAAAAGTGTGTGGAGTTCAAAATTGGAAAATACAAGTGCGAGTGAAAGAAAGAAAAAAATCGTGAATGGATTAGGGAATTTTCCATCTAACTTGCCAATCCTTGATGGAAAAAATTGAGAGAGATGGTCTGCATCTATGAGATCATTACTTGGAGCTCAAGAGGTGTTTAATATTGTCCAAGAAGGCTATGAACAGTTAGATTCAAATCCAATAGAAAGGCACTAGAAAAGAGATTGCAAGACATTGTTTTACATCCAACAAAGTGTGGATTCCAACAACTTTGAGAGGATTTTAAAGACATCTACATCAAAGGAGACATGGGATATCTTGGTGAAACATTACATGGGTTGTGAAAAAACCAAGAAAGTGAAACTACAAATGCTAAGAAGACAGTATGAATTATTGTAGATGGAGGAAGATAAAAATGTGGTTGATCACTTCAGTAGCCAATCAAATGCAAAGTAATGGTGAAGTGATAAATGGGTTGATTATCATTGACAAGATTCTGAGAACATTGACTCCAAGATATGATCGTATAGTGGTGGCCATAGAAGAACCAAAGAACCTTAAGACATTGAAAATGGAAGACTTGCTAGGATCAGTAGAAGCTCATGAACTGAGATTAAAAGAAAGCATTACAACAACTCAAGTGCAGGTGTTGCAGGCTCAGGTCAGCAAGAAATTTAATCAAGATGAAGTGAAATATAAGAAAGGAAAGGGAAAATATATATGGTACAAAGGGCTGCTAGATATTCAAGAAACCAAATCAACAATGATAATTACAGCAAGAAATCAAATGGTAAGAAGAAGTTTAACAAGAAAGGGATTCAATGTTATGATTGTAAAAAATGGGGGACTTTGCAGATAAATGTAGATCCAAGAAGGTACAAAGATAGGATGATGAAGTTCATATGGCAATTGAGAATTCAAGTTCAAATGATGTTCCACTAATGGCTATCACTAATTCAGATGATAACTGCCTAGAATTGTGGTATCTTGACATGAGTTGTTTTAATCATATGATTAGTCATAAGGAGTGGTTTATAAGCATTGATGAAAAGGGAAAAGAGAAATCAAATTTGCAAATAATATCAGAATGACAACTGAAGGTGTTGGCAAGGTACTGATTCCAAGGAGAGATGAAAAACAATCATTTATATGTGATGTGCTTTATGTGCCAAACATGAAGAATAATTTGTTGAGTCTTGGACACCTATTGGAAAAATGATACTCAATGAAGATGGAGCATGGTGAAATGAGGATGTTTGATAGTTCAAGATTGATCTTAAAGGCACCACTCTCAAAGAACATAACCTTCTAAATTGAAATACTAATATGTGAGAATCAGTTCTGAAGTCAGAAGTGAAAGCTGGTTATGGCATCAAAGGTTTGGCCACTTGAATTTCAAAAGCCTTCATATGCTGCAAGATAATGAAATGGTGCAAGAAATCTCTGAAATTCAAATACCAAAGGAGCTATGTGAAGAATGTTGTCAGGCCAAACAACATAGAAACTCATTCAATGTTGAAGTGCCAAATCGATCTTCAAATAAGATAAAGGTAATATTTTTTTATGTTTGTGGACCATTTGAAGAAATATCAATAGGAGGCAACAATTATTTTTAACATTCATTAATGATTTTGTAACAATTATTTCATGTGAAATGTTGGTTGTGTTTAGAGGATTCAAGTTGATGGCAGAAAAACAAAGTGACTGCAATCATAACGACATTAGGACAGATGGAGGTGATGAGTATCAATCCCATGAATTTTATGACAAAGAGGGAATGATTCATGAAGTGATTGCACCATATACACCACAACACAAGGGGGCTACAGAAATGAGGAATATAACTATTCTTAACATGGCAAGAAGCATGTTGAAAGGGAAGAAAATTCCTCACAAATTTTGGGGAGAAGCAATGTATAGTGCAACTAAAAGATTTGGAACAAGGACACAAAAGAAGTCTAGTCTGGAAGGAGACCAAATGTAAGTCACCTAAGAGTATTTGGACCACTAGGTTTCAAACATGTGCCTACTCAAATCAAAAGAAAGCTTGATGACAGGGCTAAACAAATGATATTGCTAGGATATGATTCAACTGGATCCTATAAATTGAATGATCCAAACAAGAGAAAAGTAGTAATAAGTATAAACATATTGGTGGATGAAACAAAAGGTTGGGACTGGAAGATAGAAGCCACAACCAGCTCTAGCAAGTTAGTAGAAATTGAGTTGGACATTGAGCAGGTCCCAGGATCAAAACTTTAGCCAACTCTAGATCTAGTGAGACGTTCTTGGAGAATGAGACAACCCTTAATAAGATTGAATCAATATGAATTAGCATACCATGCAGCTATAAATGGAGATGGAGAATTAATACATTTTGCATTGTTGTCTAAATCAGAACCAATGAGTGATGATAAGGCCTTAAGAGATCCAAGATGGTGACTGACGATGGAGGAAGAGCTCAATTCCATAGAAAGGAATAAAATATGTTCGTTGATGACTGTGTCAATACATAAGAGACCAATTTATGTTAATTGGGTCTATAAAATCAATATGAAGCCTGATGGACAACTTTCCAAATACAAAGCCATCCTTGTAGCAAAGGGATTTCCGCATAAGCATGGATTAGATTATGATAATGTTTTTGCACCATATCCAGAATTAAAATAGTGAGACTTGTAGTATCAATGGCTAGTTACAAAGGATGGATCATGGATCACCTGGATGTAAAGTCAACATTCCTCAATGGACCACTAGAGGAAAAATTATATGTGAAGCAACCACCAGGATATGAAATAAGAGGCAGGGAAGATAATGTATATGGACTGAGGAAAGCTCTATATGGCTTGAACCAAGCTCCTAGGGCCTGGAACAAAACTCTATATGGCTTGATCTAAGCAGTTTGAAAAATGTGTAAATGAGTATGGAGTCTATGTTAAGAAGACAACAGTAGCACCTACACTATTTGTTGGAACTAAGTTGATTTTATACTTAGAGTTTTGATGATAACTAAAGAATTTGACGAGAACAATATATTTCACTTCAAAGGGTATGAAAGAAGATTCATATTTTTGAAGAAAATCTAACATAAGACTTGATTCAAATTTATAATTGATGAAAATCTAAAATAAGATTTGATTCATATTTATAATTAAAGAAAATCTTTGACCAAGTTGAAAAAGAGATATGGTTAAGATTTGAAGAATATTTGATCAATATTTGAAGAAGATTTGATCAATATGAAGAAAATCAATCTGATGAATTTACAAACTCAATCTAAACAAAATAGGAACCAAATCAATTTGAATAATTTACAAACTCAATATGTACAAGATACAATTCAGAATTAAACAAGGACTAAATTGTTTCCCAAATTTTAACCATAACTAGATATTCAAGGTTGAAAAAGAAAATCATTGAAAAACAAAAAATAGTAATTTTAGAGTTCAAAGAGAGAAACACTTGTTCAAGTTAGAAATATTTTGAGTGTTCTTTTCTTATAGTGTGAGAGTTATTAGCATTATCAACTTTGGTAGAAGCAACTACTAAAGTTCTAATCATTTGTATCCAACTCGATTGTGGTTTAGTTCCTTCTTCAATTTGGGGTTGTTAGGTTTTTAGGAGAAGACTTGGCTTGTAGGGTCAAGGTGGTCAGTTCTTTAAAAGTATGGGGTTGTCAAGCTGTTTTGGAAGACTGACTTGGAGGGTCAGGTGCTTTATAATTCAATGTATTTGAATTAGTTGATTAAAGCCTTTTAAATGAGGGAACTGGATGTAGCCAAGTTAGTGGTGAACCATGATAAATTTATGTGTCAAATTATTTATGTTTTTATTGCTTGTTGTCTTTGAATTTGATTGCTTCTACACCAAGTAAGTCATCAAAATCGAACTAGTTTTCTATTTAAATATAAATTATCAAAAAATTATCAACTTTGGCAAACACAATTCAACCCCCTTCTCGTGTTTTCACCTTCACTATTGATATGTCTCTATGTTGATGATTTGCTAGTGATTGGCACTGATGAAACATAAATCCATCAATTCAAAATTAGAATGGAAAAGGTGTTTGAAGTCAGATTTAGGCACATTGTCTTATTTCCTTGGAATTGAGTTTGTGACTAGAAAAAATGGAGTCTTTATTCACCAAAATAAGTATTCTAATAATGTCTTAAGAAGATTTTATATGCAAGATTGCAATGGTACCAGAACCCAATCAAAAGCAATGTTGATGTTGTCTAAAGAAAGGAATGAAGAGTTGGTTGATCTTACAACATTTAAGCAAATGGTAGGATCTTTGAGGTATTTGTGCAATACAAGGACAAATATTTTATATAGTGTTGGACTGGTTAGTAGGTATATGGAGAAGCCTAGAACACCTGATTACATGGTAGCAAAAAGGATTTTGAGATACAATAAAGAAACCAATGAGCTTGGACTGCTTTATCCCATAAATTCAAATAGAGATGAAGCTAAACTGGATGGCTTCATTGATGTTGGTGTGGAGATAAAGGTGAAAAATAAGAGCACTATAAGATACGTGTTCATGATTAATGATTCACCAATCTCATGGTGTTCAAGGAAGCAAAGCATAATAACATTGTCCACTTGTGAAGCTGAATATGTGGTCACATCGATAGGAGCTTGCCAAGCTCTATGGCTAGAAAAATTAATGATTGAGTTGGGACTGAGAAGTGAAGAACCAGTAAAGATAAAGATAGACATTAAACCTACAATAGATCTAGCTAAACATCTAAGTACTCATGGAAGAAGAAAACACATAGAAACAAGGTTCCATTTCTTGAGGGATCAAGTGATGAAAGGCAAGATATGGCTAGAACATTATAGTACCAAGGATCAGAAGGCTGACATTCTAACCAAGAGCTTGAAGAAGTTGAAGTTCCAAGAGATAAGGAAAAATCTTGGATTAACATCACTATAATCATTTTGAATTAGGAAGAGTGTTAATAAAATTTCTAATTCACAAATGATATTGGAGGAAGGTTAGAATTATGTTGTAGCAGTTACTGTGCAAATTGTTTGATATAAATCTGTAATATCAAGAACATTCTTGAGTAGTAATTGATCAATCTTCATTTACAAGAAAAATTCATGTTTTACTCTCATCTTCTCAATTTCAATTCCTTTTAGTTATACAATCTTTTCTAACAACAATCATTATCCCAGTGCCGACATAAATTTCCAAGGACTTACACTGATGTAATTATGCTATAATATATCATTATCATTGATTGAGTAATTATCCAAAAAATATGCTATTACTTTGCCTTTCACTTCTTTCGATGGAACATATGTTAAAGAAAATTATGTTAAAGCCAAAACACATTTACCTATTCTATATGTCAAAGCGATAAGTTATAATTACTTCAAATGGATTTACATAATATATCAATTTAGTACATTGGCATCTGAATCTTCTTGAGCTAGAAAACTCTATGGTTTCTTTCGATTCAGAGATGTATAATTTCAAAAGTTTTCCTTTCTTGGGAGGCATCATACTCGAGAGATTAACCAAATACCTTTTTATTTCTTTAATTTCAACAAAGGGGTAAACACCATTGTTCTTACTGACAAGCTTGAAATGAACCTTCAAATGTAATTCACTTTACCCAAAAAAGAAACCATAATATGGACTTTTTTCTAGTTGAGGAGATGGTGAATCACATCATATGATTTCTTCAACTTAATCCTAAATAATGTCGAACCTAAAACACTTTTCTTCATCATTGCGATGGTGGGTAAATTCAAACACATTAAAGGTCACTTTCTCTTCTTGAAACCTAAACATGAGTTTACCCTGTTCAACATCAACCAAAACTCTTCTAATGGCTAAAAATGGTCTTTCGAGGATAAGAGGTACCTCATCTTCTTCCTCTATATCAAGAATCACAAAGTATACAAAAATTAAGAAGTCGTCAACCCTAACCAACACATCCTCCATTATACCTTAAGCATAATTATTAGAGTTTTCAGCAAGTTGTAACGACATCCTCGTGGGTTTGCATTCTCCGCCTTCAAAAAACAAAGAGCTTTACCAATAGTACAAGGGATAATGAAACTACCTGGATCTTTTAACTTTGGAGGAAGCTTCCCTTGAATGATGGCATTGCACTCTTTAGTAAATGCAATTGTTTCTTCTACTTTGAAATTCCCCAAGAACTCCTTCATGAACTTTGTATAAGTTTGCATTTGCACCAATGCCTCAAAAAAAGGAATGTTTTTTTGTAAACCAGAGTATATCTCCATGAACTTTGTAAAATGCCCATCACTTTTTTTTGTACTTAAGTGTACGATAAGTTCACATAAGGGGTTTGACTTATGATTAATCGTTCTCTTGCAATAGTTAACTTTTTGACTTTTTTCACTATTGAATCTTCATCGATCAACATAAACCTATCCTCCTTCTTGGGATTATCAATGGTATTTCTTGAGAAACTTCCTCTAGCCTTTACGGACATCTTCTTGGACAATTGTCGCACTTGAATATCAACATTTTTCATGGAGGTTGCTCGACTCTTGTTGACATCCTCTTACTTTTTCCATGAAGAATGAGATACCTACATAAATTTATTGAGAGTTTATGAGATTGAGGGTCCATTCTTCTATTGTTGAGCATCTATTATATATTTAAAACAAACTCCCATGCTACCTCATAGTATTTTTTGGACATGTGCAAATATATGCCACCTTAGCAAAAAAGCTTATGTGTACGTATGCCTTAGAGTTCTCTTGTGTTTTTATGTTTCACTTCATTTTTTTTCTACTTAGCTTCTAAATAATTTTTTCCTCTTTTAATTCATCTAATCACTAATTTTTTATTGACTTCCTCCAACAATTTATCCTTCACTCTTGTGCTCCATCCTCGCAAAATCATCTTCTTCTTCGAAATTATCGATCTACTCCAAAGATACACTAAAAGAGGTATAGGTTGGTTCATTGCAACAAATTTTTTTTTCTCTTTGTCCATTTCTAATATTGCTGTACCATAAATTCAATTATATTCTATTAAATCTTTGAAATCAATCTGGCTCATAGTGACTTAATGTTATGTATAGTTTCTTAAATGAAATTCTATCACTGCAAATATCTATGACAAGGTATATTTATACATCAATATTTTTCCATCACCCTTCTAAACTCTTTTCCTTCTTTAGTTGTTTTTAAGTGTCACTTTGCTTTGTGTGTCTCATATTCTTAGTTTTACTTCAATGTAGTATATGTTGAGTAGCTTACAAATTGCAGTTCAAAAAGTTTGATTCAAATAAGTTTAAGCATGTTTAAAGAATGTATGGCATTGAATTTGATTGAGTAAATTAAATCATTTTAAATTTCAGAACACAAATCTGCATTTATTGTAGAAATGTTTCAAATGTTAAAGTTAATGACTTCGATCATTTTAATCGTTGATCTTTGTGGTAAGTGTGAATTTTTTTATTTTAAATCAGATATACTAGAATTTTAATTTACAAAATATTTTGTTACAAAATATTAATTGTCAAACAATTATAAGTATACAAATAATTACAAATGAATTACTTTCATTTCATCTATTATATATATTTCAATATTTATATTTGACTTTTTACTTTGAAAATTGGTAAATATATATAATATATAAATATTTAGAAATGATAGACAAAGTGACATCTCTTTTAATTTTAGTCAGTTTTATTTTACTGAAACTAATTAAATTAAATTTGTTGTTTTATAGTGTTAATTGACATTAAATTAAAGTAATTTATTTGCAATTATTTGTATTTGATGTATACTTGTAATTATTTGACAATTAATATTTTGTAACCGAATTGTAATAAATTTTAGATTTCAATTTTGAAACCAAAATGTTAATGATTATGATTACTCAATTAATATTAATAATAGTTTGAATGTTTGTAAATTAAAATTCTAATACATCCAATTTAAAGTTAAAAAAATTCACAATTATCACAAATATCGTTTATTAAAATGATTGAGTGAGAGAACAAAAAATATTTGTATTTGATTTTCTACATTGAATATTGGTAAATATATAAATATTTAAAAATGATGGACAAAGTCATTTCTTTTTAACTTTTGGTCAGTTTCATTTTACTGAAACTAATTATATTTAATTTGTTATTTTATAGTGTTAATTGACAGAAAATTAAAGTAATTCATTTGAAATATTTTGTATTTGGTGTAGACTTATAATTGTTTGACAATTAATATTTTGTAACTGAATTGTTATAAATTTTGAATTTCGATTTTGAAACCAAAATATTAATCAT